>CM053028.1:348861899-348874411 GCA_028564925.1 Lithobates sylvaticus
GAACGATACTTAACCACTACTTCCAGACCACCTTTCACACATTTACTGCGACAAGGCATCCCTGCTGTGCGAAACGACGTACCTATATCGTGTAGTAGCTGGGGTTGCGTGCGCCTGCTGATTGGCCAGAGGGGGAGCCAATCAGCAGGTCCAGCAGGCGCAATGACTGCCAGCCACCCGTGATCATTCCCCAGAGAGGCAGAATGGTGATCTGTCTATGTAAACAAGGCAGATTGTTGTTCTGACAGGGGAGAACATAGAGATATTGTGCTCCTGCTAAGCAGGAACACGGATCTCTGTGTTCTACCAGTCAGAGCAATCCCCACACAGTTAGTAAGCACCCCCTAGGGACGCACTTAACCCTTTGATCGCCCCTGTTGTTAACCTATTCCCTGCCAGTGTCATTAGTACAGTAACAGTGTATATTTTTAGGACTGATCACTGTATTAGTGTCACTGGTTCCCAAAAAAGTGTCAAAAGTGCCAGTTAGGTGTCCGATTTGTCCATCGCAATGTCGCAGTCCCGCAAAAAATTGCGGATCGCCGCCATTAATAGTAAAATAAATAAAAATTCTATAAAAATATCCCATCATTTGTAGATGCTATAACTTTTGCGCAAACCAATAAATATACACTTATTGGGATTTTTTTTTACCAAAAATATGTAGCAGAATATATATTGGCCTAAATTTGTGAAGAAATTACATTTTTAAATTTTTTTATTGGATATGTATTATACCAGAAAGTAAAAAATTTTATTTTTTTTCTAAATTGTCACTCTTTTTTTTGTTTATAGTGCAAATAATGAAGACCACAGAGGTGATAAAATACCACCAAAAGAAAGCTCTATTTGTGAGAAAAAAAGGACATCAACTTCATTTGGGTACAGCATCGCACAACCTGCAATTGTCAGTAACGTGGTGCCGTATCGCAAAAAATGGCCTGCTCGTGAAGGGCGTAAAATCTTCCGGGGCTGAAGTGGTTACATAACTGATCAATGAATACAGCAATTGGAAAAACAGATGTTTACTAATTAAGTATCATAGCATCATTATTCTAAATCTATCATCTCTAGACTAATGCTATATTATAATTAAAATGTCACTATATTTTGAATACAGTTCTGCAGAACAGTACTGTCAGCTCAAAACTTGGAGGCTTTCTGGTCAGAGACTTAGGCCCCTTTCACACTGGGGCGTTTTTCAGGCGGTACAGCGCTAAAAATAGCGCCTGTATACCGCCTGAAAAAATCCGGCCCCTTTAACTCCAGTGTGAAAGCCGGCGGGCTTTCACACTGGAGCGGTGCGCTAGCAGAACGGTCAAAAAAGTCCTGCTAGCAGCATCTTTGGAGCGGTATAGGAGCGGTGTATTCACCGCTCCTATACCGCTCCTTCCCATTGATTAGAATGGGACACCGTGGTGAAACCGCAGTGAAACCGCGGCAATACCGCCGCAAAGCGGCGCTACGGCGGAGATCTGCGAGGGGTCTTTAACCCTTTTTTGGACGCTCGTGGGGGGTAAAACCGCACCGCGAACGGGCGAAAAAACCGCGGTTAAAACGACGGTAAAGCAGCGCTAAATATAGCGCTGCTTTACCGTCACCGCGGCTCCCCGCCCCAGTGTGAAAGGGTCCTTAAAGTGTTTCTAAAACCAAAACCGCTTTTAATAGAGCAGGAAAAAGACACAACGTAGAACATCTGTCATATTGTATTGCTGCCTGTGTCCACACTAGGGAGATTCATCGCCTCTATGTGATCTCCTAAACATAGTCACTGGAAATAAAGGAAGATCAAAAATTTTGAGTTGTCAAGGGAAGAGGAAGAAAGAGGAATCTTTAAATGAGGACTGGTGACAACTGGGATTTGCTCTAACTACCTGTTGTGTCTACGGGACATGAAGTGAAAGTAGTTCTAACCATTGGGACACAGATGGCAAAAAAAAAAGAAAGAAACTGGCAAAAAATAGTCAACATTGGTTTCAATATGTCAGGCTGTAATACATTTTTTTATATTATCTTAAGTATGTTAAAATACTGATCTGTCTCACCTGGTAGTACAAATCCCCCCAATAGGAGAAGTCAGCATCTGCCCAGAAAACAGCAATCATGGGTGGCGTGGAATAGTCGTAGTTGTAGAAAGTGCTTAATGGGTAAGGCAATGTGTAAATGGGGTCATACGAATTCCGACGAAATATGATAACACCATTGTCTGTGAACTGTGCAAAAGAAAAAAAATCTGTTTGGTCAGTTTAAGCAGAAGAAGATCTATAAATGTATAGTAAAAAAGGAGTCGATGATGAATTTGTATTTCAAATATTCCACAATTATTTCAGAATGGGTTACAAGATGGAACTGAGTCTCCAGTTTTTCTTCAGCCATGGTACAATATTAATCACAAAGTTATAAAAAGAACTTCAAAACACACTGACTGTGTTATTAAAATAGAAAGTGAGGAGATTCTTCAATTAAAAATGGGGTTAATTTTTACTTCAATTATCCAATCATATAATTGGATATTCAAAATGAACAGGAGTTTGTTTTTCACATGATTAAAGTGAATACTCGCAGTTTTTGAGTGAAGATTTTCAACTTTTTTGGTACATCAACATGAATATCTCAACACAGAAAGCAAAAAAAATACTTTTATTAGTAGAATGGGAAAAAGTTCTCATTGCTGCATATATCCTGTTGACAAAGTTTCCTTACTTACTGTTTTGTCACCATGATAGGAAGATGAACAGAAATCTTCCCAACAGGGACATGGATAACAATAAACTCCTAAAAATGGTTCTAACCCTTTCTCCCTCTATCCAATAAAGAAAATAGCTGCAGTTCTACTTTACAGTTAAATGTATGGCATTGTTTACCACAAGTAAAGGTATTGCAGCTATTTAAAGTATGTGTTTATACTATATTGTCATGTAAATTATGAGAATCATTCAGTTAATACAATTTTTCCCTTTGTTTTAACCTAGAAAATCATGGAATATTAATCAAGAATTTATCACAGAATTTGCATACTGAATACATTTAAGCTTAAAGAGGAATTAAACTCCCGCTTTTTCCTTTTTACTACAGGTAAGTGGGTAAAAAAACATGGGGGGGGGGGTACTACTTTAACTATTGTATAGAATTTTGTGACCCCCCTTGCATATGATTTAGAGACTCAGAACAAGAACTTTGACATTCCAAAACATTGAGCCAAACTTACAATCAATTCTGCACCATTTATCTCACTTCACTGAAAGATTTTTTGGATCTGATCACATGTATCATTTTAGTTAGTCCAATGCTGTGTCTAAGCAGCAAGAAACCCACAAAATAATGTACAAGCTAATGGTAAATTTGTCTTGCACATTTCTAATGACTTCTCTTTTCTGTGCCTTTGCCTACCAGATTCTGCTATATACTGCTCTAATGACAAGGTGAGTATTTACCATATCTAGCATTGATTTAAATTATATTAAATATAATGCTTCCTGATTTATTTTTAGAATAAAAGGACTTCAAGCTATAGTGTTTTTTGTTAATATTCTTTATAATCATTTATGTTCAGGATAAAGCATTTAATAATATTCTATTGTCATCAGATAAAGATGGCATATTGCTTAATATACTTGTATATTCCAGCCAGCATGTAGAGATTGAGGTTCCCAGGCTAATCCTAACTGCTGTACTGAAAATGTATGTTGTGTACAGTCAGTAGGTGTTATTCAAGAACAGCTGAATTATTGAGAAAGTGACTCATAACTTCCCTAACCCTATAATTCTTTAAATAAACTTGTAATGCTACTGTATGTTTATTTATACCATAAAGATGTATTTAAGCGGTAAACTAAAGAAAACAATTTAAACATTAGTTTATAAAAAAAGGAATAAAAATAATGTATAAAAAAGTCGGCTTAATACTATTATAGTTTCCCTTAGCTTTTTCATTTTTGTTTTTCTTCATTCTCTGCAAGTGTGTGTTTAGCAGGTTTTTTTTTCTGCATTCGCAACAGTGAAGTCATATTGTTTTTCCAGCTGTCAAAGATGTTAAAATCACATGAACAGGGGCTGTATCTCACACATCCACTCATGAACATGCAGTGGTGACCAATACACTAGATATACTCATTGGTGTTTGCAGCCTATTGCATTAGGGTGTGCACCCTATAGCACAAACACACATGTGTGTATATCAGCAGAGCAATGGATGGTGTCAGTTGAGCAAAGATTGGTGTCAGTAGGGCAGTGAATGGTTTCAGTTGTTTCTATTTTCATTATTTTATTTTTATTTTTTACAATTTTATTTTTGTATTATTTTTTAATAATTTTTTTCACTATTTTCCTAGGAGCCCCGTTGGGGGGCTTTGGTGAAATATCAGGGGTCTAAACAGAGAGAAAGGGACAGAGCTTCCCAGCCACTTTCTCTGCAGCCTTAGCTGCACTGGACAATGAATACATGGGAAGTGCTCTTTGCTGAGCAGCTTCCTGTTCATTCACAAACTGAAGCCCAGTAAACATATATTAGGCTTCATTTAAGAATGAACACAGGAACGATTGGTATAGATCACTCACTGTGTTCATTCATTTATCCATGCTGAAACAGGGGATGCTAGAAAGCAGGGGGAATCGACACCGCACAGGATGATTAGGGTGTGCCCATTAGGGCCGCTGATAGGGCAGTACGACCAGCCCTGTTGTACTGGGCACGCTCCACAAGGGGGCCCGGCAGGATTACAGTTCATTTCTGCATGTTAAAGAAAATAGGACTTTCTAAAATTGTCCCTCACTTTTACATGCTTGGGGGTGTAATTACTTTTTCCTGGGCCCCATTAGGTTAACAGAGGGGCCCAGGAGGTGAGTGCAATGGAGGGACTTTTTCTTCCTTTTTCGGGGGTGCATGTGTACACTGTAGTTCCGCACTGATCTGCTGCCATATAGTCCCGGCTGCTGCTGCCCTCTGCCTTGCCTGGTGGAGGGATACAATAATGCTCCGCTCAGCTCCCTCTTCCCATCCTCAGTGCCGAGACTTGTGTGAGGCGGCAAGTAGTTCAGCAGCTAACAGGGAGCAGCAGGAGGACAGCGTGGCTGCACTGGACACAGTGAGTGAAGAATAGAGGATAGAATCCTCACTGTGTATTATAAACATCAGCATGAAAATCACACAGGCAGCAGGTGCTCTGTCACAGTGTATGACATGGCTGCTGGGGGTGCTGACTTTGCTAAGCTATGGCTGCTCTGAGTGTTACAGAATCTACAGAAGTTAGCACCCCCAGCAGCCATGTAACATTGTGACAGAGCACCTGTGTGATTTTCATGCTGATGATCATAATACACAGTGAGGTGCTAGTTTACACTTGCATTTGGGGTGGCAGTAAACATGTGCAGCTGAACTGTGTTGTTACCCCTCCCCCCACCACCACACCCCTTTAACCCCTTTCCCACCCAGTGATGTACTGGTACATCGCTAGACTGGAAGAGTAATATCTAGGTCATTGCTGCAGCAATGATCATGATATTTTTTAGCCCCAGTGATTTTGCAAAGTATAAGTAATCATAGTGGCAGGATAACTGGTAGAAGTCACTGGATTACTTTTATAGGTGGCAGAAGGGGTCCCCTCCCCCCCTCCTGCTACCACCTTTACCAAGCTCTCAAAGTCCGAAACAATCTTGGAGCCCAGTAAGGGTGCGACCAAAACCATTTGGTTCCTGGGACACAGTTAAGCCCCATACACACGGTCGGATTTTCCGATGGATTCTGTCCTATCGGACAATGTTGTCGGAAATTCCGACCGTGTGTAGGCACCATCGGACAGTTTCCATCGGATTGTCCGACGGACAAAGTTCTATCTCCTGCTGGATAGATTTTTCGACAACAAAGTCCGATCACACCAATTCCGATCGTGTGTAATAGATATAGGAGGCCTCATGTATGGTCAGAGACATTACCAAAGAGCTGCCCATTATATTCCACATATATAATGCTACAGATTGTCAAAGACTGTGGACATGCAGCAGGAGATGGTCAGAGATGGGAACATTTTATATGAGACCGTTAAAAATCACTGCCCATAGAGCTTCTTTATAAATGATCCCCTATTCGTTTTCCCTACAAAACCCTTAGCAATCGCAGTTGATATCCTTCATTTTTCCAGAATTGTAAGCCTGTCCCTGATGTTATAACTGTAGTTATAAATGTATGACTTACATATAATGAGCTGTAAAAAGAGTCACCAAAAGGAAATCCCATTGGGACGTTGATTATAGAAGAGGCAAAATCCTTGTTGCGCCGGGTTACTCTGGTCCCACCAAAATATTCAAACAATCTGTCCTCTAAAAAGTAAATAAATAAAAAAATCGGTGTTTTTTTTTTTTGGTTACAAATGATACATACTACATAAAAACTTTGATCCATTTTCCCCTAGCTGTATTGTCCATGTGGAACTGTAACATCTGCATAAACTGAGGAGATGCTCAGACTAAAACATATCCTTCCTTTCACAGTGGATATGTGGTCACAGTCATGATATACTTATATGCACACATTCAGAAGGTAAAATAATTAAATTATGTTTGCAGCCATGGCTTAGAACTTGAGTGATATTTTGGTTTAGCACAGCAAATAGAGGTAGAATAATGTGCAAAATCATCTGAAAATTAAAGTCAATGATAGGGTCTACAGCTCCAGGTAATGAATCTGTCTATTTAGGAAGAAGGCAGCAACTCTAAACTATTGGAAAAGATAACAAAGAAAAAATGAAATGAGATGCAGTAGAATATAAGAATAAAATACCCCTCTATGCCCTAAAGATCTGCCTATCTAGAAACAATTCAAAATAAACGTTTAGCTTTACCTCTGCAGGTAAATCCATCCCCAATGTAACCAGAACGGCATGTACAATAATATGATCCAATTGTATTATTACAGCTTGCATAAGGACTGCATCGGCTTTGCCCATTTGTACATTCATTCACATCTGAAACATAAAAGTGTATATCAGCTCCATCATTTTGTTTCTTCATTAAGAACATTTTCTCTATGATAACAATAGCCACAATAATAATAACACTAATAATATGTATATTATTACCATCGCTACAATTCTTCCCCTGCCAGTTAGATGGACAAAAGCACATGAAATCATTTATCAGACTACGGCAGATGCCACCATTCTTGCATGTAGTGCTGGTGCAGAAATTGATACCTGAAATGACAAAAGAAAAGGACATTAATGTATGCCAAATATGTTTTAAATGTATTTGTATACTGGCAGCAGTGGGGCCCAAAAATTGGTACTTTACCACCCAATTAAGTTTATTACACAAATTTGGATATTGTATTACTTACTTATTTCACAGAACCTGCCAGTCAAACCTGGAGCACAGGTACAGGAGAAAGCATTGATGCCATCATTGCATGTGGCACCATTCATGCAGGGATTGCTCAGACACTCATTAATATCTGTGGGTGTAAAAACAAATATTAGTGAAGTGCACAAAAACTATAGCAAACATAAATAAAGAGATTACAGAGATGAAGTCTTGAATGCAAAGCAGGGAATATCTACCAATGCTGACTGAAAGGATTATATTGACTCACTTACTAGTTTGACAGTTGACCCCAGTGAATCCAGGCTGACAGGAACATACATAGCTTCCTATAGTGTTGTAACAAGTTCCATGACTGCCACATGGATTAGAAAGGCACTCATCGATATCTAAAATGAATTAAATAAGATATATAAGATTTTAAAAGATAGCTGCAGGCAATGAAGCAAAAAGTAAAATAAAACAATAAAAAATTATGCATATATAATACAGTTGACGTAATAAAGGCGTAAGACATTTTACTTTGCAAAGTGCATGTTTACTTTCGTAAAATTAATTTTCATTTAGTGATAAGGTGAAGCTGCATTCACTTAAATCACGCACACATGTGCGAGTAAAAATCCTGTTTTTTTGGAGGGTTTTTAAAGTGTTAGTAAACCGCAAAAAAGAAAAAACAAAAAACCCTGCAAGCTAAGAGCATAATGTGCTAGTTTGAATTGCATACTGGCACATTATGAAAGATTTACCTGAAAACAAAGCCCTCAAGCGGTGCACTTTCACTGCTGACACGGCTTCTATCTTCACCCAGTCTTCCTTCCAGGTTCGCAGGCTGCAGCCGTTTGAATGGCAGAGCCGCGACTATGTCACTCTAATGCATGCACACGGGAGGCCGCGCCATGGCCCTCTTATTGGGATGGCATGTCGTCCATTGAGAGCTCAGTGCACATGCGCTTTTGGCATCGACGACACTGCTAAAGTAATTATCTCCTAAACGGTGCACGTTTAGAAAATATTTACTGTACCTACAGGTAAGCCTTATTACAGGCTTACTTGTAGGTATAAATTAAGAAAAAAGACTACTACCACGTTAAATTTGTAGCATATGATTGGGTATTCTGAGTGAACTATTCCTTCCAGTTACTTACCGTTTTCCATAGATGTAACAATTCAGGACAAATCTGTGCAAACTATATGTATGGGGAGACTAAAGGAGTCATGCAATGACTGTATCATGTAGCATATAAGGTCAATGTCCAATTTATTCGCTATATTCCCCTTTTCATAAGTGATTATGCCTGATCAGAAAACAGCTGAGGGTGGCAGTAGGTATGATAGGCTATGTTTTAAATGACAGGGACTTTATAGGTAGCAAAAGGAACTTTGTAACATGGGTACTGAGCTAGGAGATAAGCCAAACTAATTAATCTGAACCCTGTTCGTTTATTAGTTTAGTTTACGTAGCCTTGGCATATATAACTAGACCATGTATTAAAGTACATTTACAATCCAAACTAAGTCCAAGAATAATTTATATTAATGTAAACGTTATCAGGTATATATTTTTACCAAGTCAGCAAAATTCATTTGGTTAAATCAAAAATAGTTTTCCTTTTCTTTTTAACATTGAGTAAATAAGGCAATCCTTGGTTTACCTAAGGGGATTGCATGCCATTTTGCAAATTAATACTAGACATGTGCGGTTCATTTCGTTCCTAATATTCAGACAAATTTGTCGTTATTCAGAGATTCGGCTATATTCGAATACCCGAATTACAATATAAACAAATTTTACCGAATGCTCCAAATAACAAAATGAAATTCGGACTGAAGTTCAAATCAAATTTTACATTGAACTCCAGTCGAATTCTAACTGTATACATATTTCTGAAATCAAAGACTGTGTGTGTTATTACAAAAGATAGGAGAGCGCCTCTGAGTAAAAGTAAAAAAAAAAAGTAGGCACTTACTTCAGTTGCACTCCTGTCTACAAATTCACTTGCCATATATTATGTTTATGTTTATTGTTTCAATTAATTTACCTTTTAGCTCCCATTAATTAGTGACACAATGCAGCTAGATCATTAATTATTTATTGAATTAATTTCTAGCCTCTAGTAGGTATACAATACAATATAACTCTTTACTTATATATCTATTATTACTTTTAGCGCCGTGCAGAATAGATTTCTATTAGGCAGTCAGCTGTTTTTGGTCAGCAGTTGAGCATTTCAGAGCCGTCCTGTCTGTTCCCTGTCATTACACTTGATAAAGGAGCGCGCATGGGCCTTACGGACTTTGTGCATGCTCTGAAGCGCGTTGTGTTTCCCCATCTGCTGACGTCACACACAGTCTCCACGAGCCACTCGCTATTTTCTCCTGTAACATTCAGCTGGTCTCCTTCCCGGCTTCCCGTGGATATTGCACTATGAAATTGTGACACTCCTGTGAACATGCAGCCAACAATAGCTACATTATGTTGACCCGTGTAGAGCTTCTTTTCATATTGATATGCAAGTGCCTACTTTTTCTTTTTTAATATGGATTAAAACACTTTTACTCAGAGGCACTCTCCTATCTTTTGTTTTTCTTTGTTGATTCCGAGCCGGCCTTACTCCAGAGAAGAGCAGCCCTTTGTGACAGTGTAAGATCACTTCCCCATTCATTCACTGTTGTAACACCTGGGTGGGCTCGTAGCACAATGCTTTGTGCCACGAGTCCACCTTTTTTGAAACCTATTAGCGTCTATGGCTCTAATCAGGTGCTTCAAAAATAAACCACGCCGCTGTAATTCAGGCGCCCGGAAAGGGGTCAGACGCCTGAATAGGTGATGTAGCGACGGCTGTGGATAGATTCATGCTATGCATAAATCTATCCATTAGTCATATAGGGGGTGGCTGAAGAGAGGGGGCGGTGCCCGGGCGTCCCTAATGGACGGGCCACTACTGTACTACTTTGAGCAAAACCAACCATTCTAGGGCAATCTAAAGACAGGTACATGCTAGATAATAACTCCATTGCCTAAACAATACTCTAAAAAGAGCATGGGTTGCCGCTGTTATTTTTTAAAGCACACATGAACTGTGTAGATGATGGCATGTAGACAACAAACAAGATAACTAACTGTGACTAAAGAAAGGTGTAGGCTGGAGGGAAACCATGTGGTAGGCATCCACAGGAAATGTATTTTCAAGAACGTTCCAACATACAGTAACAGACTTAGCACTGGCGGCAACACCCACAGATGAATATACAGTACTTGCGGGGAGCGAGTCAGTGACCAACAGCACCTGGCACAGGAGGCGGCTGGTGGGCAGTAAGCAGAAAAGGACTGGTAGCAAAAGGGGTTACCCACAGCAGCACTAGCTTGTAAAGAGCAGTCCCTATGCTGTCCCTCCTCCTCTGTGCTCTCCCTACACTAGGCACACTCTCCATGTCCAGCGGATTCCGGTCCTTGGCCTAGCCAAACACAGAATGTGCACCAACTGCAGTGAGCCAGAGCCTTTTATAAGCACTGCCCTCACTAAAGCTGTCCATGGAGGGTCATCCGGGTCAGCAGTGTCCAATCGGACAGCGGCTCACCCAATGACATATACAGAGGCCTAAGAGAAATGTGCATTCCTCCTGTCCTGCACTCTCCCTGCCAGTTGGTTGTGACAGCACTACCTGTGTAGGGGGGGGGGTCAACCTATGCCTGCCTACAAAGGCATACATATATTTAACACAGTAATAAATATTAAGATATATGTTGTGTTTATACAGAGTCAGGATTGATGTGTTGTTGTGACTTGTATTTGTAGGTCCACTTTAAAGTGAACCTGTGCTTTGGTCATGCCGGTTAAATCAACAGGTTTAAATGTTGCCTAACAATTGGTTGTTCAGGCAGCAAGTGCTGCATTATAGGAGAATGGGGCAAGGTTTACATCTTCCCATGCCCAGAAATTTTCCTTCACTTTAAACAGTTGTACAAAACAGCAGGGGGTGAGGATATGAAGGTTTGGGGGGCAGGCATCATAAAGAATAGTTTGCTTTACTTTGTATAGGCAAAGGAAAGGATCACTTCAAGATTAGAGAAGACAAGTTCTTCATTTGATACTTACCAGTAGTGCATAATGTTCCACTCCACCCAGACATGCAATTGCAGGTGTAGGAGCCTGGGTTGTTATTGCAAGTGCCATGTGAGCTGCAGGGGTTGTTTCTGACACATTCATTAATATCTGATGGAGCAAGAAAATAATTTATCTGAACATACAATGGTAGCACTTCTAGATCAGTATATTAAAATATACACTCATCGGCTACTTTATTAGGTACACCTGTTCGATTGCTTGGTAACACAAATTGCTAATCAGTCAATCACATGGCAGCAACTCAATGCATTTAGGCATCTAGACATGGTGAAGATGACTTGCTGAAGTTCAAACCGAACATCAGAATGGGGAAGAAAGGAGATTTAAGTGACTTTTAACGTGAGATGGTTGTTGGTGCCAGACGGGCTGGTCTGAGTATTTCAGAAACTGTGATTTTCATGCACAGCCATCTCTAGAGTTTAGAGAGAATGGTCCGAAAAAGAGAAAATATCCAGTGAGCAGCAGTTGTGTAGACAAAAATGCCTTGTCAATGTCAGAGGTCAGAGGAGAATGATTTGAGATGATAGAAAATAACTCAAATAACCACTTGTTACAACCAAGGTATGCAGAATACCATCTATGAATGCACAACACAACTCTGAAGTAGATGGGCTACAGCAGGAAACTGTGGCTACAATTCACACAGGCTCACCAAAATTGGACAATAGAAGATTGGAAAAACATTGCCTGGTCTGATGAGTCTCTATTTCAGCTGCGACATTCAGATGGTAGGGTCAGAATTGGTCATAAACAACAAAAAAGCATGGATCCATCCTGCCTTGTATCAACGGTTCAGGCTGGTGGTGGTGTAATAGTGTGGGGGGTATATTCTTGGTACACTTTGGGCTCCTTAGTACCAATTGAGCATCGTATAAACGCCACGGCCTACCTGAGTAGTGTTGCTGACCATGTCCATCCCTTTATGACTACAGTGTACTCATCTTCTGATGGCTACTTCCAGCAGGATAATGTACCATTTCACAAAGCTCAAATCATCACATTCTGGTTTCTTGAACATGACAATTAGTTCACTGCACTCCAATGGCCTCCACAGTCACCAAATATTAATCCAAT
>CM053028.1:348880920-349066640 GCA_028564925.1 Lithobates sylvaticus
AAAGGAAAGTGCTGGGAAGAATCCGTCACCAAGAAGGAAAGGTTCACACTGACTCTTACCCCAGTGAGTGGACCACTTAATCAAAAGAAGTGGAGGATTTCTAAGTGAACATCCTCCACTGAAATTTTACCATACACATGGGGAGATAGATTGCATGAACACCAATAGGATCCTCCTTAGACAGACTCTCATCACATCAGGACATCATATAGATAGGTATAAAAAACGTCATTGTGCAGTATTACTGACAAGTACATTTATTAAGAGTACAGCAAAGGGCAGAATACTCACAAACAACGCAGTAAAATGTGCATTTCAATCCAATAAAAACTATCAATGTTTCCATCCAGTGTGACGGCCGGCTGTTGAGCTTGGCAACGTCACCTAACCAACACAACACATTAAACATAGAAACACATTTTTAAAACCTTTTAAAGTGGAATTTGACTTGGAATCAACCAATTGCACTCCTTGTTAGGCAGGAATGGAGTGTGAGAGAAAGTAGCTGCAGAAGGAAGTGACAAACAGAAAAGCTCATCACTGCGTTGCTTCCCTTTCACTCTCTAGTCATAGGATGGGATGGGTCAAGGATGACTTGGGGCTCAGAGGAAGTGGTTTTAATTATTCTGGCCATCAGACTGGAGATGCCTTGTGGTGGGAAAAAAATTACTGAATGGAGAGCTTGTGATTGGAAGTGAATATTGCAATAAAAATTGCATTTTTATTTTATTTTAAAATATTATTTTTACCTTAGTATTTTGGCTGGAGTTCTGCTTTATCACACACTGAAATGTTTATTTACATCAAGCTGATCTTTGTCACATACATGTCTAAAAACATTGAAAAGAATATACAATCCCTTTAAAAGTATGATCTTTAATGCTAGTAATTTATGATAAGCACTTTTCTTCTTAGAAGAGTTTCATATTTCAAGGAGGACCTGTTCACACACCAGGGTCAATTCACTAAAATGAATGCATTATTATAACATCCCTACTTATTTTATCTTATGAAACTGTTCTTCTAAAATATTTAATCAGCAAACATAAATGCTCCAAAGATGTGTAATCTGTATTTTCTTCTACATGAAGTGAACATTTAACTATTAAAAGCCTTATTTCCTTATAATCTGTTTTATTGTGTGTTATCTTTATCACCTTCTCAGACATCTGTTTTTTCTTTGAATAACAGAAACGATTTCCAACATATAACTCGTATTAGTAGGCAAACCTGTCTTTCTAATTCTGAATATTCCGTTTTTTTTTTCTTTCACCATATAGGGGAGGTCAAAGAGAATTACTTGTTTAGAGATGTGCAAGTATTAGAAAGAAGCGCATTCACTCCAATTTTCTTCAGTGATTTGATAACTCAAAATTCAACATATTATGGAGAGTTGCAAACTTTATGTGGCAACAACACAGGATGTATTTTTGATGCTATGAGCACCAACAATTCAGACGTGGGCTTAGCAACATTACGTGTATCTGAGACCTTACAGGCAGTTAATGAAACTTTGAGTAAGTATCTTTACTATAACAAGTAAGTGGCTTAACTATTTTACGTCACAATATATACTGTTAGTCACCAAACTTGCTTGTGTAAGTCATCAAAAGCAAGGAATATATTAACAACCCCCCCAACTTTCCAGTAAGTCCTCCATTTCATTGTTGTGGTTTTCAGTAATGGATATTCTACTTGTCTGTTTCAGATGCCGTACCTCCTGATATCACTGGCGATACAACCATTCACACCTTCATGAACACCAGTATTACAGTAAATTATACTTCCAATGGGACGGGTGTGACTTTTTCAGGCGACCCTAACACAACCATGGACATTAATTTGACATGTGAGTAATTGCACATATTTAAATATATATCAGCTGCTCTTCTTTTTTAAATGGCAAGTTACTGATTTACACAGAAAATTGCTCTTAACAAAAAAATGTTTTCTTAAACAAAAAGCCTATATAATTTAATATAATTTCACAATGTGAATGTCATGTAAATGCTACTTATTAAAACATTGGAAGGAAAGGAAAGATCCCTGGTGTCACACATCCACAGAGTCCTATAGTGGTATTAGAGAGACAACCTCAGCCTGGGCTACTGCCAGGCCACGCCCCACAAGGCATTTCACTTCGCCCCCTGGAGCTTAGTCATGGGGATTGGGCACTTATTAAAACATGTTTGTTAATCAAAACCAGTAAATTATTAAGCATTTCCCTTATTCTCATATAATTCTCACATATAAAGCTGTTTTAGTACTGAGCAAAGATTAATAATGTTGTATGTTTTTTAACAGCAACCGGATCTCTGACATGGATCCCGACAAGTACAGAAGGATTTATATTCAACCTTGTAGCTACTGACTCAAAAAACCTAACATTTGCCCTCCAACTCAGCTTTGTGGTCTGTAACTGTAATCTTTCAACTCAATGTAATTACACCTTGGCAAAGAAAATCAACAATAGCTCTCTTGCTGTAAGTCAGATTAATAACATATACATGGATAGTTCTAGTTTTCAAAGATTAAATAGCTTTCAAAAATATCAAAATGCTAAAAATGGGATGGAAAAGACCATTATGTATCAGATACTGACCCTGTACAGTTTTTTTTATGTTATATAATACCAAATACTGTCAGATTCATTAACTGAGTCTTTATATAATCTGTGCTTGAAACTATTTGACCACAGATCATTTAACATTGCCAATCCCATAATAATGTAAAGATAAGGCGGTATGGGCTTTTGGCCTGACAAACTGGGTTTTTTCCTTTCATTATCTTATATATAACATATATATATCAACTTGCTGACTGCCTAACTGGGAATTTACATCATTACTTTGCTGTTTAATACTGAAGTCATGGATACAGCTAGATGCCATAATGCTGGTATTACAATTTTCTGAAGCTGCTGCTTAGCCGTTGGATCACTTTTAGTGTCTGCATTAGACATGGGAACTGCCAAAAAATTCGTTTCGTTTCGTTTCGTCCCGTTTCGTATATAAAAAAATTCGTAATTCGTAATTCGTGTACGAAATTCCGTTCGAATTCGTACGAAATACGAAATTCGGACGAATCGTAATTTTTTTTTTTACGAATCGTTAGTAAAGTTACGAATCGTTACGAATCGTTACGAATCGTTACGAATCGTTAACGCGGCTAATGAATTGTTGGTTCTCATAACACAGAGAACAATTCGAATCCAACTACAAATATCGAATTTCAATTTCAAGTTACGAATCGTTACGAATCGTTATGAATAGTTACGAATCGTTACGAATCGTTATGAATAGTTACGAATCGTTAGTAAATCCAACTACCAATATCGAATTTCAACTAATTTGAACGAAATTATTATAGCAGATATAACGAATGAATTCGAATGACAAAGTGTCATTTTTGCAGAAAAAAAAAAAAGCGTAGGGGTCCCCCCAAATTCAATAACCAGGCCCTTCAGGTCTGGTATGGATATTAAGGGGGACCCCAGCCAAAAAAAAATAAAAAAAATGGCGTGGGGTCCCCCCCAAATATCCATACCAGACCCTTCAGGTCTGGGATGGATTTTAAGGGGAACCCCGGCCAAAAAAAAAAAAAAAAAATGGCGTGGGGTCCCCCTCAAAATCCATACCAGACCCTTTATCCGAGCACGCAACCTGGCAGGCCGCAGGAAAGGAGGGGGGGACGAGAGCGGCCCCCCCTCCCGCCTGAACCGTACCAGGCCACATGCCCTCAACATTGGGAGGGTGCTTCGGGGTCCCCCCCAAAGCACCTTGTCCCCATGTTGATGAGGACAAGGGCCTCATCCCCACAACCCTGGCCGGTGGTTGTGGGGGTCTGCGGGCGGGGGGCTTATCGGAATCTGGAAGCCCCCTTTAACAAGGGGACCCCCAGATCCCGGCCCCCCCCCCCTGTGTGAAATGGTAAGGGGGTACAAAAGTACCCCTACCATTTCACCAAAAAAGTGTCAAAAATGGTAAAAATGACAGGAGACGGTCTTTGACAATTCCTTTATTAAAATCTTCTTTCTTCTTTCTTCTGGTCTTCCTTTCTTCATCTTCTCCTTCCGTCATCTTCTTCCATCTTCTTCTTCCTTCGATTCGCTTCTTCTTCCTCCGGTCTTCTCGTCCTTCTCGTCCGGCGTCGTCCTTCTCGTCCGGCGTCGTCCTTCTCGTCCGGCATCGTCGTCTCTTCTCGCAGGCCGCTCCTCGCAATGGGAGGCTCCCGCTCTGTGAGGCTTCGCTCCGGGTGACAGGTCTTTTATAACGAAGGCACCTGGTGACCCCGCCCCCTCTGACGCACGGGGACGTCATGTGGAATTCCCTATGGCTTTCCCCATGACGTCAGAGGGGGGGCGGGGTCACCGGGTGCCTTCGTTATACAAGACCTGTCACCCGGAGCGAAGCCTCACAGAGCGGGAGCCTCCCATTGCGAGGAGCGGCCTGCGAGAAGAGACGACGATGCCGGACGAGAAGGACGACGCCGGACGAGAAGGACGAGAAGACCGGAGGAAGAAGAAGCGAATCGAAGGAAGAAGAAGATGGAAGAAGATGCCGGAAGGAGAAGATGAAGAAAGGAAGACCAGAAGAAAGAAGATTTTAATAAAGGAATTGTCAAAGACCGTCTCCTGTCATTTTTACAATTTTTGACACTTTTTTGGTGAAATGGTAGGGGTACTTTTGTACCCCCTTACCATTTCACACAGGGGGGGGGCGGGATCTGGGGGTCCCCTTGTTAAAGGGGGCTTCCAGATTCCGATAAGCCCCCCGCCCGCAGACCCCCACAACCACCGGCCAGGGTTGTGGGGATGAGGCCCTTGTCCTCATCAACATGGGGACAAGGTGCTTTGGGGGGGACCCCAAAGCATCCTCCCAATGTTGAGGGCATGTGGCCTGGTACGGTTCAGGCGGGAGGGGGGGCCGCTCTCGTCCCCCCCTCCTTTCCTGCGGCCTGCCAGGTTGCGTGCTCGGATAAGGGTCTGGTATGGATTTTATGGGGGACCCCACGCCATTTTTTTTGGCTAGGGTTCCCCTTAAAATCCATCCCAGACCTCAAGGGTCTGGTATGGATTTTGAGGGGGACCCTACGCCATTTTTTTTTTTTTTTGGCTGGGGGTCCCCCTTAATATCCATCCCAGACCTGAAGGGCCTGGTTATTGAATTTGGGGGGACCCCTACGCATTTTTTTATCAATGACTTCAATGACAGTTCTCTGTATTACGGATCCAACAATTCATTTGCCGGCAATAGCTGCGACTCGATTTTAAATAGTTTTTTTTTCCTGCAAAAATGACACTGTGCAGGGACAGTTCTCTATATTAGATATACTGAATCTCGAATCATTCGAAGCATTCGTTATATCCGCTATTATAATTTCTTTCATATTAGTTGAAATTACATATTTGTTAGTTACAATACAACATTCGAATTGTTCTCTGTATTGCGGGAATCGGCAATTAGCCGCGAGTGATTTTAAATGTCTTTTTTTCCTGCAAAAATGACACATTGTTCAGAGAGAGTTCTAAACACGGGAAACATGACCCCATTCATAGGCATACTATAGAGTATATAGTATATAGAAGGGCGCAGGTTTCCCGTGTTTAGAACTCTCTCTGTACAATGTGTCATTTTTGCAGGAAAAAAAGACATTTAAAATCACTCGCGGCTAATTGCCGATTCCCGTAATACAGAGAACAATTCGAATGTTGTATTGTAACTAACAAATATGTAATTTCAACTAATATGAAAGAAATTATAATAGCGGATATAACGAATGCTTCGAATGATTCGAGATTCAGTATATCTAATATAGAGAACTGTCTCTGTACAATGTGTCATTTTTGCAGGAAAAAAAAAAAATTTAAAATCACTCGCAGCTATTTGCCGGCAAATGAATTGTTGGATCCGTAATACAGACAACTGTCATTCATTGAAGTCATTGATAAAAAAATGTGTAGGGGTCCCCCCAAATTCAATAACCAGGCCCTTCAGGTCTGGGATGGATATTAAGGGGGACCCCAGCCAAAAAAAAAAAAAAAAATGGCGTAAGGTCCCCCTCAAAATCCATACCAGACCCTTGAGGTCTGGGATGGATTTTAAGGGGAACCCTAGCCCAAAAAAATGGCGTGGGGTCCCCCATAAAATCCATACCAGACCCTTATCCGAGCACGCAACCTGGCAGGCCGCAGGAAAGGAGGGGGGGACGAGAGCGGCCCCCCCTCCCGCCTGAACCGTACCAGGCCACATGCCCTCAACATTGGGAGGGTGCTTTGGGGTCCCCCCCAAAGCACCTTGTCCCCATGTTGATGAGGACAAGGGCCTCATCCCCACAACCCTGGCCGGTGGTTGTGGGGGTCTGCGGGCGGGGGGCTTATCGGAATCTGGAAGCCCCCTTTAACAAGGGGACCCCCAGATCCCGGCCCCCCCCCCTGTGTGAAATGGTAAGGGGGTACAAAAGTACCCCTACCATTTCACCAAAAAAGTGTCAAAAATTGTAAAAATGACAGGAGACGGTCTTTGACAATTCCTTTATTAAAATCTTCTTTCTTCTGGTCTTCCTTTCTTCATCTTCTCCTTCCGGCATCTTCTTCCATCTTCTTCTTCCTTCGATTCGCTTCTTCTTCCTCCGGTCTTCTCGTCCTTCTCGTCCGGCGTCGTCCTTCTCGTCCGGCATCGTCGTCTCTTCTCGCAGGCCGCTCCTCGCAATGGGAGGCTCCCGCTCTGTGAGGCTTCGCTCCGGGTGACAGGTCTTGTATAACGAAGGCACCCGGTGACCCCGCCCCCCCTCTGACGTCATGGGGAAAGCCATAGGGAATTCCACATGACGTCCCCGTGCGTCAGAGGGGGCGGGGTCACCAGGTGCCTTCGTTATAAAAGACCTGTCACCCGGAGCGAAGCCTCACAGAGCGGGAGCCTCCCATTGCGAGGAGCGGCCTGCGAGAAGAGACGACGATGCCGGACGAGAAGGACGACGCCGGACGAGAAGGACGAGAAGACCGGAGGAAGAAGAAGCGAATCGAAGGAAGAAGAAGATGGAAGAAGATGCCGGAAGGAGAAGATGAAGAAAGGAAGACCAGAAGAAAGAAGAAAGAAGATTTTAATAAAGGAATTGTCAAAGACCGTCTCCTGTCATTTTTACCATTTTTGACACTTTTTTGGTGAAATGGTAGGGGTACTTTTGTACCCCCTTACCATTTCACACCGGGGGGGGGGGGGCCGGGATCTGGGGGTCCCCTTGTTAAAGGGGGCTTCCAGATTCCGATAAGCCCCCCGCCCGCAGACCCCCACAACCACCGGCCAGGGTTGTGGGGATGAGGCCCTTGTCCTCATCAACATGGGGACAAGGTGCTTTGGGGGGGACCCCAAAGCACCCTCCCAATGTTGAGGGCATGTGGCCTGGTACGGTTCAGGCGGGAGGGGGGGCCGCTCTCGTCCCCCCCTCCTTTCCTGCGGCCTGCCAGGTTGCGTGCTCGGATAAAGGGTCTGGTATGGATTTTGAGGGGGACCCCACGCCATTTTTTTTTTTTTTTTTTGGCCGGGGTTCCCCTTAAAATCCATCCCAGACCTGAAGGGTCTGGTATGGATATTTGGGGGGGACCCCACGCCATTTTTTTTATTTTTTTTTGGCTGGGGTCCCCCTTAATATCCATACCAGACCTGAAGGGCCTGGTTATTGAATTTGGGGGGACCCCTACGCTTTTTTTTTTTCTGCAAAAATGACACTTTGTCATTCGAATTCATTCGTTATATCTGCTATAATAATTTCGTTCAAATTAGTTGAAATTCGATATTGGTAGTTGGATTTACTAACGATTCGTAACTATTCATAACGATTCGTAACGATTCGTAACTATTCATAACGATTCGTAACTATTCGTAACTTGAAATTGAAATTCGATATTTGTAGTTGGATTCGAATTGTTCTCTGTGTTATGAGAACCAACAATTCATTAGCCGCGTTAACGATTCGTAACGATTCGTAACGATTCGTAACTTTACTAACGATTCGTAAAAAAAATTACGATTCGTCCGAATTTCGTATTCCGTACGGAATTCGTAAAAAAAAAAAAAAAATTTCGTACTACAGATTCGTAAATTCGTACGAATTTCGACAAAATTCGTACGAATTACGAATTCGTACGAAACGAATCGCACATGTCTCTTTAAGACCCATCTGCCTTCCTCCACTCACTTCAGAAGCAGCCGCAGGTGAGCTCAGACAGCATTTCCAAAGGCAGACAGCAGACACAGAGTCTGAGACAAAAAACAGTCAGACTGTCAAACCCACAGAAGTACACAGCATAGCAGGGGAGCCAGGACAGCACTTCCAGAGGCAAACAGGAGACTTAGTCAGAATATTACCTGGCAGGACTTCAGAGAGTGAGGAAGAGAAGCCCTCCCAACTGCAGACCTCCAAGATCCTTTACACCATTGTATGGCGACTGGCCCATCATGTGCTTCCCAGCTCCCTGCACCCTGTGACCTGATACACAGCCGCTTTCAGACGTATAAAAAGAGAGAACAGGAGGGAATGCAACCTGATGGATTATCTCAGTACCTGAACACAATGCGACCTAAATACTAATAATATTTTTCTAAATATCTTTTATTATCACAAACTATATAATATACAAAACATTAAAAAGAAGAAATGGATGAAAATTTAACATCAAATTTCAAATTTTGCATATACATGCAGTAGACAGACTATTGAGTCAGAAATGCTGATCAATACTGGTTGACGCGTTTCGCTTGTGGCTTCTTCAGAAACAGAAAGTAGCAGTCATGACATCTACAGTATATCATGAAAAACATAGGAGATATATGTAAGTAAGTCATCAAATTTATTGATTCCATAGATATAGTAATTCACAGGTTATTTAGCAAACATATTATAGATTATCATTTATTAAGTTTTGCCTACCTTTAGAATTTCATATTATTAAAAACCCACCACATACAGTAGCTGAATGATTTATGGACAATATATTGTCCCAACCCAAAAAGTATACAGCCAGAGAGTACTCGTGGGAGCCTGAGTCCGACAAAGGTAGAAAGACTGATGGAGAGAAAAACAAAACAAACAAACAAAAAGGGAAACAGATTTGAATAAGTAACAGATCTAATATAGGGGAGCATGTATCCCATTAGTTTACATGTAAGAAATACTCACATCTGACCAATAGGAAATGGCTGAGAAATAGTTTCCAATACTATTCTATGTAGGAGTCGTATTAGATCGAAGTAGCTGGGAAAGCATTCTTGGTAAACAGGTATAACCTATAATTAGTAAAAATGATATTACTAAAAAATCCAGATAAGCTACAATAGATAAGGCTATTAGCTATGAAAACAGATAAGTACCTGAAAGCTTCACCAAAAAATATATAAAGGTTTCCCCTGCAGGGGGCTGGTAATCTCGGATCCACATGGTAATGACCACAAAAAGGGGTCACCAAGCAGGTACCCTACAAAAATAGAGAGAGGTAGGCAACTAGTATCATAGCTAAAATGATCCTTATAGGGCATCTCTTGCGGCAAAAGCGACAAGGTATCAAGGCTAACAGACAGCAAAAGGAGGTTTCAAAATTACCTTAAAGTTGGGAAGTTGCAGATCAACCAGCACTCCATCTGGATGTGTCTCCACTGGAGTGCTGGTTAAATACCATTAAATGGCACCAAAATGGGAGGAAATCCGCCCAGGACATCTCATAAGGATGTCCTCATAACAGCTGGGAACGGGGCTGGGCGGCGCTTAACAATGCACAGTCGCACATTTTCGAGCGCAAGTGCGCATGCGCAGCCTATGGCGACGTCACCGGCGCCTACAATTCAAGCCCGCAATCGCGGCCATCAGTGCGATGATCAGTGTGCGCATGCGCGGCGGGGAATAACAAATCCCGATGCCTCAAAGGCGGCGCGCATCCACTGAGGCAACAGGCAGTCCCCATGGCTGTCAATTAAACAGAAACGAAGGAAACAGAAACGAGAATTCAGCTCTCAAACAGAGCAAACATTGGCCTATCCCAAACATAGATTGGATTAGCATCCAATGAGGACAGTGCCCCAGTAGCTATCTGATGCTGTAGGTCCTTCATCAAGACTAATTTACAATGGAAAAAATGACGGAAAATAAGAAATTGGACAAAAAGGATTAATTATAATATAATTTTTTATTATAATTAATCCTTTTTGTCCAATTTCGTCTTTTTCGTTTCTGTTTCCTTCGTTTCTGTTTAATTGACAGCCATGGGGACTGCCTGTTGCCTCAGTGTATGCGTGCCGCCTTTGAGGCATTGGGATTTGTTATTCCCCGCTGCGCATGCGCACACTGATCATCGCACTGATGGCCGCGATTGCGGGCTTGAATTGTAGGCGCCGGTGACGTCGCCAAAGGCTGCACATGCACACTGGCGCTCGAAAATGCGCGCCTGCGCATTGTTAAGCGCCGCTCAGCCCCGTTCCCAGCTGTTATGAGGACATCCTTATGAGATGTCCTGGGCGGATTTCCTCCCATTTTGGCGCCATTTAATGGTATTTAACCAGCACTCCAGTGGAGACACATCCAGATGGAGTGCTGGTTGATCTGCAACTTCCCAACTTTAAGGTAATTTTGAAACCTCCTTTTGCTGTCTGTTAGCCTTGATACCTTGTCGCTTTTGCCGCAAGAGATGCCCTATAAGGATCATTTTAGCTATGATACTAGTTGCCTACCTCTCTCTATTTATTACCTGCTTGGTGACCCCTTTTTGTGGTCATTACCATACGGATCCGAGATTACCAGCCCCCTGCAGGGGAAACATTTATATATTTTTTGGTGAAGCTTTCAGGTACTTACCTGTTTTCATAGCTAATAGCCTTATCTATTGTAACTTATCTGGATTTTTGAGTAATATCATTTTTACTAATTATAGGTTATACCTGTTTACCAAGAATGCTTTCCCAGCTACTTCGATCTAATACAACTCCTACATAGGATAGTATTGGAAACTATTTCTCAGCCATTTCCTATTGGTCAGATGTGAGTATTGCTTACATGTAAACTAATGGGATACATGCTCCCCTATATTAGATCTGTTACTTATTCAAATCTGTTTCCCTTTTTGTTTGTTTGTTTTGTTTTTCTCAATCAGTCTTTCTACCTTTGTCAGACTCAGGCTCCCACGAGTACTCTTTGGGTTGGGACAATATATTGTCCATAAATCATTCAGCTACTGTATGTGGTGTTTTTTTAACGATATGAAATTATAAATGTAGGCAAAACTTACTAAATGATAATCTATAATATGTTTGCTAAATAACCTGTGAATGACTATATCTATGGAATCAATAAATTTGATGACTTACTTACATATATCTCCTATGTTTTTCATGATATACTGTAGATGTCATGACTGCTACTTTCTGGTTCTGAAGAAGCCACAAGCGAAATGGGTCAACCAGTATCAATCAGCATTTCTGACTCAATAGTCTGCTCTACTGCATGTATATGCACAATTTGAAATTTGATGTAAAATTTTCATCCATTTCTTCTTTTTAATGTTTTGTATATTATATAGTTTGTGATAATAAAAGATATTTAGAAAAATATTATTAGTATTTAGGTTGCATTGTGTTCAGGTACTGAGATAATCCATCAGGTTGGCATTCCCTCCTGTTCTCTCTTTTTATACATATTCTATAGGATGAGGTACCCCCCCTTAGCTTGTTCATATAATTCTATAATATAGCCAGGAGAGCAGTGCGGTGTGCTGCATATAAAAGACAGGAAAAAAACCCAAAGGGAGAGTCAATGATGACATTGAGGAGCTTTTATAATACCACACCTGTACAATGTCAATGCTGTTTAAGCATCATTTTGCCCGCGGCCCTGGTACAATAAGGTCACCCGGTTTTTAGAAGGATTTATCTTCAGCATTCGGGGTCTTCCAACTCCATGAGAGGCTGAACATGGAGGGGTAGGTTCGGTAGGAGGGGATGCAGCAAAAAAATTACCTACCAACTGCAATCAACAGGTGGCCTGGAGAAGACCAAAAAAGAAGAACATCTTAGTCGGGGAAGGGGCTGTCTTTTATTCAGCTTGGAACAGGTGGTCATGTGGGGCTCCGGAGGAGGTGTTAACCGTTGTGTGCTGACGTGAGGTGGGCCAGGAAATATATATTTATAGATAATGTTGGGGGATTCTAAGTAATTTTCTAGCAAAATAATTCAGATTTTTACTTGTAAACAAAAAATGTCAGAACAGGCCTGGTCCTTTAACCACTTCAGCTCTGGAAGATTTACCCCCTTCATGACCAGATACAGCACTGTGTTACGTAACTGACAATTGGGTGGTAGTAGTTGTGCAACACTGTACCTAAACAAAATTGATGTCCTTTTTTTCCCACAAATAGAGCTTTCTTTTATAGGTATTTAATTGCCTCTGCAGTTTTTTTTTTTTGCGCTATAAACAAAAAAGGACCAACAATTAAAAAAAAAAAATAAACAATATTTTTTACTACTATAAAACATATCCCAGAACATTTTTTGAAAAAATCAAATTTCTTCATCAGTTTAGGCCAATATGTATTCTGCTACATATTTTTGGTACAAAAAATCTCAATAAGCATATATTGATTGGTTTGTGCTTTATTTATAGTGTCTACGAACTATAGGATATTTTTATTTATTCATTTTTATATTTTTATATTTTTTACTAGTAATGGAGGCAATCAGTGACTTATAGTGGGACTGCGATATTGTGGCGGACAGTTGGGACACTAACTGACACTTTTGACACTTTTTGGGGACCAGTGACACTAATACAGGGATCAGTGCTAAAAATATGCACTGTCACTGTACTAATGACACTGGTAGGGAAGGGGTTAACATCAGGGGAGATCAAAGGGTTAAAGGAGAAGGCATGGATCGGTGCCCCTGCTTAGCAGAGTGTCTTCTGTAGTGACAGAACGGGGATCTGCCTTGTTTACATTCTTTCTGTGTACCAAAACATCGGTGCATTGAGTCCGCCGTCCCCGCCAATCAGCTCCCGCTGCGTCTAATCACAGTGGGAGCGGGCCGCCGGACGCACCCCAAACCCAGAAATGCAAGATCACGTACAAGTGGTCAATAGATATAATATGTATTTATATATCTTATAAGAAGAAGAAGAGGAAGAAGAAGAAGAAGAAGAAGAAGAAGAAGGCGGCGGCCGCGGCACAGAAAGCGACGACAGCGGCAAGAACAGAAGAGACCCCGGAAGACCCCGGAAGGCGGATCGAGACCCCCAGACGGCGGCGGCGGCGACGACGAAGAAGGTAGCCGGGCTCCTCTGCTCGGTAAAAGAGCTAGGTAAAATAGCGGAGGAGTCCGGCGAGAAGACCCCCAAGACGGAAGAAGACCCCCGGAGCAGTGCAATAAAATATTTTTAAAAAATTGTGTGTTTTTTTTTATTTACACTTTACACCTTAGGTGAATGGGTAGGGGTACATCGTACCCCATACTCATTCACATAGGGTGGGGGGCCAGGATCTGGGGGCCCCCTTATTAAAGGGGGCTCCCGGATTCCGATAAGCCCCCCGCCCGCAGACCCCGACAACCAACGGCCAGGGTTGTCGGGAAGAGGCCCTTGTCCTCATCAACATGGGGACAAGGTGCTTTGGGGTGGGGGGGGGCGCACGGCCCCCCTTTCCCCAGGGCACCCCCCATGTTGAGGGCAAGTGGCCTGGTGCGGCTCAGGAGGGGGGGCACTCGCTCGTCCCCACCCCTTTCCTGGCCGGCCAGGCTGCGTGCTCGGATAAGGGTCTGAGATGGATTTGGGGGGGACCCCCACGCCGTTTTTTCGGCGTGGGGATTCCCTTTAAATCCATACCAGGTGACGGGGGCTAGCGCGGCGGCATTCACTGCCTTCGTTAGTCCCGTCTACCTGCAGTTACGTTCTAAATGAACGGACTTTCCGATGCTCGGCAAGTCCGTTCATTTCCAAATGCCCGGCGGACTAGCATACTAACCGCGGAATTGTCCACCGGACTGCCAAGTTCAGCGCACAATTTTAAAACAAAACTTAAAACCTAGTCTACTTGGCGCCAAAAAGTCCACCGGCGCCCACACATGGGCGGATTGTCCGGCAGACTTCAGTCCGGCGGACAATCCCACAGGAAAGTCCGCTCGTGTGTACGCGGCATTAGGTGCTAAGTCCACTGTGTATAGAGGAAATGAGGTACTCATTGGAGAGAGACAAAATCCTTGAGACCGCAATCCCCTCCAGAAACCCTACTCATAAAAAATAGTGGACCCACGGCTTCTCAGTCCTAGGGTCAAAATAGCTGTGTGGGGGGATTGATAGCTGTATGAAGAAGTTCGTTTCTTGTAAACTCCAAACGAATAGAAAAGGATCCAGTGGATTGTTTAAGCCGAAAATGAAAGAAAAAATATCATGTGAAGTATTGCTACTAAAAGCTGTAATACCGCTGTTAATTGAAACACTCACTGAACAAAAAACAGGTATCAGCGTTCCGGGTGCACAAAGATGCCGTGCGTTCCACGGCAACAGGAAGCAGCGTCACTGGCTCTCAATACCGGAAGTTACATCGACGTGTTTCGCCCCTCCTCCAGAGCGTCATCAAGGACATCAGTTTGGACTTAGCACCTAAGTGTTGTTTTGCTTACTGTTTCTAGTGATCATTTTCTTTTAGCAGCATTATTTTCTTTTACAGCTATTTTGCATGTTTTTGAGATCTAATATTGATCTAATAGCACTTGTCACTTTATTGATTATCACATTTGGCACTTTTATTCGCTAGCGCAGCCTATGTATATATTTTTATATATATATTGTATATGATAAGTTTATATAGTTTTCCTATTTATAGAAAATCTTTAATGCATGTGTAGCACTGACCCCCCCGAAAGAGCTGTTTTTTTTTTTTTTTTTTGGGGCTTACCGTTACCTCACCTGTTCAATGTGTCCATCCTAGGGGTCCCGTTGTAGAGTTGGTTAAAGAATATTGGCTCCAACACTTAGTCCCGTTTTTCAAAGCTTTATTAAAAGAACATCAGTTTTGCAATAGAGGGATAGAGGGTTAAGGGGAATTCAGGTACCTTGTAATTTGCGGGTTAGAGGTATTCCCTTGATCCAGAGGACAAACAGACTGGATCTAGCAACCACCGGATAGGCCTCTCTCACTGACCCAGCAGCCGATGAGATGCTCGGTCAAAGTCTCTGCCACAGACTTGTCAATTAAACGGAATCGTTGTGCAATCCTCTGCCACAGGAATGCACAACCAGCAGCTTGTTGCAAGATTAAAGAACTGTCACACAGTACCATTTTTTTTCAGTCAATCCGGCAGTACTGTGTGGTATGTGACCCGGAATGCGTCCTCCAACTGAGTCTCCAGGCTCTTCCAGAGATACCAGCCTTGTTGCTCGGTCCTCTCCTGAAAAAGTCCTCCCCTGGATCCTCCAGTTGCATGGCTTCTCCCCGCAGGCAAGACAGCACAGGACCATCAGTAGGCCCCAGGGCTTCTGGACCTACCCTTCAATTGCGAAGCCTCGGGCCAGCCAGCCCCGATACATAGAGTAAGGCAGCACACACCTTAGGCCAGGAGGGCCATGAGGTCAGGATAATGAACCCCAAAAAATGGCGCCTGTACCTTAAATACCCTTACTAAGAACGCACAGCGGGTAGACCACTCTCACTGGGCTGTTTCTGAGTAAAAGGGGTACCCAATGCATTTAGCCTGTTGCATTCCCAACACTTACTGGTGGTGACAGCGACACTCACGGCCAAGTGGAAACTAGCACAACCCAGCTAAACTGGTACAGAAACCAGAACTTTAGCATAATTAGTCTGAGCCAAACTGCAGCTTCAAAAATAATAGCGTCTGTATTGAAAATACCAGCGGTACACATGGCTCATGGATGACATTGAATTCATGGAGAATTTTTGGTCTTCTAAAAAGAAAGCAGAGAACAAAGTATTTTCTTTCAGATTGTCGTTCTGGAGAATAGTAAAACCAAAAAGTCAGCCTTTAAAAAAGTACTGTGAGATACAGCTTTGCCTTCTAATAACAAAAGATATTTAAATGTCCTCACTTCCAGCACAGAAACCAAAAACAAGGAGCTTTGCCTTTGATGTAGCCATACAAATCATTTATTTTTGCCCCTTTTAGGGACATACTAAAACATTTAATGGGAAATGGCTTAATGTAGCTTAATGTGTAATAAAGTGCCTAAACCTCAATCAATTGCCCTGAAACTTTGCACAGCCTAAGTTTTTAACTTTCTAAATCTACTCTATAAGTTTATTCACGTTAAGCTATATTTTACAATCCCAAAATATGTGGCTTAGTGTAAAAGGAGCCTAATGTACCATAATGTCCCTAAACTTTAATAAATTGTCTTGAAACTTTGCACAACCTAAGTTTTCAACTTCCTAAACCTATCCTAGAAGAGTCATGGATTTTGGTTTCCCACAAAGAAAATGAGCATATTCTTAAAATCTCAGGTTGTTTGGTAAAACAGACCAAAAGTTATTCACTTTTAACAATTTTATTCTATTTCTGAAACATTTAATTGTAATAGATTAAAGAAAATCTGTAAGTTGAACTTACACTGGATCCCCTCCCATCCCTCCAGGTCCAGCTGATCTGGAGCCCTGCAGTCACCCGCTGTGACACATCGGGTTGCCGCTTCACTGGTAAGGGGATTTGAAATCCCTGTGGCTTGATCTCCTAAACGTACCTCGTAAATGTACGTATAGGAGGCATTCTAATTGGCTGGCGTTGTCACATGGATGGAGCCAACCAATCAGGACCCGCCTAGCCCATCTTGTCAGTGCTATAGAAGAGGAGAGAAAGCCGTGGGGATTTCATATCCCTGGACTGGTAAAGCAGCGACCTGATGTAGCGAGACTCCAGGTTAGCGGGACCAGGGGGGGATGGGGAGGGGTCCAGATTACAGATTTTCTGTAAAGGGGAACTTAAACTTTAATGTGAAAGGGGCTCTATGTGTAATAAAGTGCCTACATTAGAGCTGCACGATTAATCGTTAAGAATGGAAATCACAATATAGCTTCATGAAAAACCCTTCCCGATCTTCAAAACAGCATGTCATGATTCTTTCTAACAAGTGCAGAGAGTTCTCACAGCTGGAAAAAAAAATAAAAAAATCCAGGCAGCCTGCCAAGTTTTATCACAACATTGTGAATAAGTAGAAACAAAGTATCTTTTTCGTTCTTTTATCAAAGGAAAGAACTCTGGTGTGTAAATGAGGGAAGCTTAACCATTCAAAGACCAAACCTTTTCTGACATTTGCTGCTTACAAGTAAAAATAATTATTTTCTACTAGAAAATTACTTGGAACATCCAAACATGATATATTTTTTTTTTTAGCAGAGACCCTAGAGAATAAAATGGTGGTTGTTGCAATATTTTATGTCTCACCGTATCTGCGCAGCTATTTTTCAAACTGATTTTTTTGTGGAAAAAAATACACTTTAATGTATTAAAAAAAAAACTAAACAGTAAAGTTAGCCCAATTTGTTTTGTATAATGTGAAAGAAGATGTTATACCGTGAGAATCGTGATCTTTATTCTAAGCAGAAAAAAAGATTGTGATTCTCATTTTAGCCAAAATCGTGCAGATCTAGCCTAAATCTCAATCAATTGCCCTGTAACTTTGCACAGAACTTTGCACAAGTGTGCATTAAACCACATTAAGCTCCCAAAAAAATAAAGGGGTTGTAAACCCTCAATGTTTTTCACCTTAATGCATTCTATTCTAGGTATACAGTGCTGATTAGAGCAAACTAAAGGGTCAATAAGGGGTTCAACAGAGGAACATTTAATTAGAAAAACATATTTATTTTTTACTTGTCAAGGTTGCTTTAACTCTCTTCACCTGCAAATCAAAGTTCATCCCTTTGAGGTAGATGCAAAACACAGAAAGTTACAATTGATACAATGTTTCAATGTAACTTTCTGTGATGTGGTTGTTGATGAACATTGCCAGCCTGCTTTTTTTTTTTTTACAGCTCCTGCTGAATTGTTGGGTACTGAGACAGAGAAGGGTCCCAGCAGCAGAGCAGAATTACTGAATGTACTAGACACGCCCTGTGTACACTGATGACATGCATGTTTTTGGGCGTGTCTATTACGCCCAAAGTCTGCAACTGGTTAAGGATTGTAAAAAAATGGTAAATTTGAATAGCTTTTGGGGTGATTAACCAAATGAGCTCAAATTTTCTGAATATGTTAGCATGGATAGAATCTTCTATTGTGTGAAGTTTGGGGGGAATTGGTTAACATTTTAGGTCTTTTTTTTACATTAAGCCACATTAAGCTCCCCAAAAAACAAGCTTAATGTCCCTAGTTTGCCTTGTGGAACACCGAATCGCATGAAACTTATAGCAAACGTTTGGGAAGTTGAGATCTTAGGCTGTGCAAAGTTTCAGTGCAATTGATTGAGGTTTAGGCACATTATGGTACATTAAGCTCTTTACATTAAATGTTTTAGCATTGTAAAATATAGCTTAATGTGAATAACTTTTACTGTAATATATCAAATGAGCTGAAATTTTCAGAATATGTTGGCATGAATAGAGTCTTCTATTGCGTACATTTTGGGGGAAATTGGTTAACATATAGGTCTTTTTTTTGTACGTTAAGCTATCTAAAAAACAAGCTTAATGTCCCTAGTTTGCCTTGTGGAACACCAAAATACATAAAACGTATAGGGTAGGTTTGGAAAGGTAAACATTTAGGCTGTGCAAAGTTTCAGGGAAATTGATTGAGGTTTAGACACCTTAATTACGCGTTAAGCTACATTAAGCCATTTTCACATTAAATGTTCTAGTATGTCCCCCCTCTTTTAGCTATAATTGCATCCAGAACCACTTCTGTATAGCACAGATATAGCCATCATTTTACAGAGGTGATATTGCCAACTTACACAGCTATCTCAGATTTCTTCCTAGCACTGATTAGTGCTAGATATGGCTTTACTGACTCCACTTTGTAGGCTTTGTGAGTCCAGGGGAACAGTACAACCATAAAGGTTGCAGTAGGGTGGTATAAAAGGCTAAAATGGGCAATAAAATAATAATTGCATGACTCCACCCACTTACACATAAGCAGAGACTGAGCTCCTTGTTTTTGGGATTTGTGCTGGAAGTAATATGTAAATATCTACTGTTATATGACGGTAATGCTGTATCAGACCGTCTTTCTCTAATTGGAACTCCATGCAGCCCTGTATAAACTGAAAAAGGCAGTGAGAGGGAAGGGGTAAGGATGGGTCACTCCTCTGAATTATTCACTCTGCCCTGGAGAAGACCATATACAGTATATTGTATGCATTCTTTAGTATGGCCTCATGACATAATGGGTCACCTTCTCCCCTTTCTTCCCCCAGCAGTTGGCAGATCCTGAATGCTGCAGTAATGATGGGATGCTGATCTCTGTGGTACTCTCCTATGAATCCAGGGGGCCTGATGTGCGTTCTTGGAAAGCGGGGTTACTTGACAAGCAGCCAGTGAGCCTGGACAGTCCCAGAGATAGAATTAGTATTGCAGAAATAACTTTTTTTTTTTTATTTTTTTTTTTAGAAGAGCTGCTAGATTAGTCTGGTAAATATGTGAAGGTGCTTACACTTTTTACCTGCTGGCTGAAAATGTAAACATGACATATTCATATGCACTATTTCATATTCATTCCTCTAGAAATACTAAAACTAAAACTCTAAATATTTTTCTAAACATACAGTAAATTAAATCATATTCAAAAGTACTATACATAGTCTTTTTAAGCCCAATTGTTCTATCCAGTACCCGAAAGCAACCCATTCCCCTAAGCTAAAAGTGCAAGTAAATGCTGTCCCTATAAAGAAGAAAGTGAATATTTACCTTTCCAGCAAATGCTGCTACATTAGAGAAAACTCTGCTTTCTCAAAAAACAATACTTACAGTTATATTGATTTTCTGTTCATCTGCTGGGCTTAATGTGTTCTATAGTGACACAGTGTTCTTCAGGAGACTTTAGCTGGGCAATTTTCTACAGGGGAGTGGGCAGTAGGAGAGGTAAGAATTAATCTTCTTCTTTATAGGGACAGCATTTAAATGTACCTTTAGTTAGCTGACGGGATGTCTTTACAAGGTAAATTGATGTTTAAGTAAGGAAAAAAAACTTATAACAACAAAATAATAAAAACAAAAATAAAATAAACAGAGCAAACAGAAAACATAAATAAGTTACAAAGAATACCTTTGCATAATACCTCTCCAGACACCTCTCTAATGTACTTATATGGAAAATCAATTCCCACAGGATGTTTAACAGAAATACCAGTTTATTCATGTACTATATGTACATGTGAATGTACAAGAGCAAAATACAATTCATTGTAATGTTATTAGGGACACTATTTGCTAACCTCCTGAATATGTTCTTCTAATTAACAGATTGCTGGGTGTATTTGCACAAACAACTATACAGGAGAATTCTGCCAGATCCCACCTAATCCGTGTATTCAAGGCTGCTACCCTTATGTGATATGTGATAATACAACTGGCTGTGGACCATGTCCACCTGGCTTCTCTGGGGATGATGGGATCCATTGTACAGGTACATCTTGTATATTTGTCTTCCTTTCAGTATAGGATGCACATCTTCTACAGCTGCAATATTTTTTCTATTTGTAAATATTTTAAATATAGCTTACCTTAAATGTTTAGAAGTGTTGATCAGAAATAATTAGCAACAGTTATTGCCTGATAAGGGGAAAAAAGGCTGCGCTGAAAGTCAATGTGAATACTATATAATAGTGATTACCTGTAAATAACAGACAAGTGATATCAAAATTTACATGGTGTCAGTGATATCAAACCATATATCAAACCTCTCTGTGACACAGCTAGATAGATAACATTAAATTAAATATCATCGACCGTGAAAGTCAGAAAAGTTCCAAATGAGCATAATAATTATTATGTGCTAGTAGTGAATAGTCCACAAGGATGTCCAAATGGGGCTGGACATCAAATCTAAAAGTAAAGAGTGGCACCGAAAGATGTGAAGAGTGACCTTCCAACAATGGCATCCAAGATATTGTGACTTGTATTACGGTGATCCCACCACCTGATGAATTAAAGGCTTACCAGATGAAGCAAGGGGAATCGCATATGGCTACAACCCAGCCAGGGCCTTTTCCTCTGTTGTGCCTTGGTGCCACGAATCCCGGTGTCTGTGTCTTTTAATGGGGATACCGCAATCACTCCAGGTTCAGACCGATATATAACTCACCAATGGCGATTGTGGTGGTGGTTGCTGGGTCACATAGCAATTGTGGTGGCAGTTGCTCGATCTCCAAACATAGCCAAAAACAGAGAAGAAAAGGGGCACACCATGGGTGGAATCCAACGGGTTTTATTTTCTAAAAAACGCCTTGAGCATAGAACATTCAAGCAATAAAAAAGGTTTTTAAAATTCGCGGCCGGCCGGCTGCAGTAACACAACGCCCGTGCTATTGGACATAGAACGTGGTGACGTCAGCACGTCGCTGCTCCCTACGCGTTTCGTCAGAGAAATGACGTAATCATGGGGCACAGGCGGCGTACTGACGCACTGCTTTAAATACACACAAACAAGCCTCGATCTGGGTGGTAGGAGGCTGGGTTGGAACAACTCCATCTTGGAAATTGGCAACAGTGCCCACCTGTTTACGCAGACGGACATCGTTATAATACCATAATGCTACAAGATGGATACACTGTTAAAACATTCACCTATATATAAATCAACCTCAAGGGAGGTCAGCAATGGTTATCAAATCAGGAAGATTGACGCAGGCGCGCCTCCATCAATATTGCCTTGAAAAAGGCTGACCTAAAACTACATTTCCCATCATTCTCTCATTTGAATGACGTGAAGGACGGAAGATTGGCGCATGCGCGCCTCCATTCCTTCATTGAAATGACGTGAAGGACGGAAGATTTGGCGCAGGCGCGCCTCAATCCATACTACCTAAACAGGTCTGGCTTGAAACTACATTTCCCATCATTCCCTCATTCGAATGACGTGAAAAACGTCAAGTGTTGGCGAATGAATGGGTCTAAGCCTATGTCCATTTCAGATGTGTCACTCTGGACAGGGCATGTAGCTCCAGAAGTGCTAAATTTAAACAGCGCTAAAGTAGGAAAAACAGCACAATAAAGCCATAGTACCTGGGTCAGTGTAAACCAAAATCGCAACCAGCACCACATCCCCACACGCATAGTGGCGAACAAAACGTCGCCACACACGCTGGAGGTGTAAAAACTACAAAACATAGCTATAAGGAGCACAAAATGCATGTTAAAAAATATTGTGTTGTATAAAAAATGTAAATCGATGGTAAAAAGGACATTGGTTGGTTGCCAAGATTCCTTGACCATCGACATTAGGAGGAAGGCGGGAAACAATCGCTATCTCCTGTTGATTGGCTAGAGGAAGGTATCAATGATCAAAAATTATTATTAATAGATACCCTGGGCGGTCCCAAAGATCCCGCAAATTCTGCTGAAAAATTCAGGGCCGTACAGGGATTGTGAATAAAGACAGGGCTTGTGGACCCTAGCCACAAACCTCAGGTAACATGTATTGTACTATGGACCACTACTTGTGTATATGGGGCCATCGCACAGGGAAAGCCTATAGGGGACCCTACATAGACAGCCATTCGAGGGGGAGGTCAGACAATGACCCTTCCCATCACAGATGGTGAGACAACCCACTGGAGTGGGTGTAGCAAGCAAAAGGTCTGTCAGTAAGAGATACCGACTGGCATGTGTTTAGTTGCTCTCTGTGAGCATTGACTAAGGCCTAACACCTACGACACAGATCAAGTTCACAGTGCCACACGGTGGTTATACAAACACATTCATATAGAAAAATTCAAGAAGTATTAAAAAAATATGAAAAAAATCTGTTCTATTAAGCATTATCAATAAACGCGTTAACGTCTACGTCTATGTTTAGCCTATGTTTAGCCCATACGGAGTGTGGGTTTTCAGTCTGTGTACCCATGCCATTTCTGACCTAGATATGCTTCTAACCAGATTACTTCCTCTCCAGTGGGGACTAAATTTTTCTATTCCCAAGAATAGGGTATTACAAGGATCTCTATTGTGGGTAGTTAGGTAGTGTTTTGAAACAGAGTGTTTAGTATACCCTTTTCTAATGTTGCTGATATGTTCGTTAAGACGAACTCTGAGGGGACGCTTAGTCCTGCCCACATACTGCAGGCCACAGGGGCACTGCAGTAGGTAGACTAACCCCTCTGTAGAACACGTAATAAAGGACTTTATCTTATAGTTCTTTGACGTGACTGTAGTTGAAGTGAAGCTGGTAGTTCTCCTAGTTCTACAGCTATTGAGAGAACACACCTGGCACCTCCTCAGAGGCGGCTCTCTAATTAGGCAAAGTAGGCGGTGGCCTAAGGCCTCGCCCTCCCAGGGGCCTCGCGCACCTCCTACTTTGCCTAAAGAGCCGCCTCTGTGTTCCCTTTACAAATTAGCAGTTTGAATGGCAAAGGTCCGCAAATCTATAAATCGTGTGCCACAAGTGTAGGATCCTTTATTTCTCAGCCGCATTTGTTACCTGTCCCTCATTTTAATTGTTTATGATCCGCGCTCCGGCCGCCATGTGCAGTCTTAGGCCGGCCCCTGGCGCCCTGTGATTGGGCGGAGAGCGGCAGGTGGGAGAGCGGGGGCTGGCCTTCACTGTGGCTGCTATCTCCTCCTCCTCTTCTCCTCCGGGTCACCGATCATGTCCCCGCCGAGTCAGGCAGTGTGACAGGCGGCGGCGCAGAGCAGAGCACTGAGAGCAGGTAAGTGAGTTTTGTTGCTGGCCAGGGGGGGGAGCAGCAATAAAGTCAGTGTATAGTGTAGTGTATTGTATGTGCATGTACTGGGGGGGGGTGCATGTGACTGGGGGGGGCGGTGGTACATGTACTGGGGGGGGTGGTACATGTACTGGGGGGGTGCATGTACTGTAGGTGTGCATGTGACTGGGGGGGGGTGCATGTGACTGTGGGGGGGGAGGTACATGTACTGGGGGTGTGCATGTGACTGGGGGGGTGGTACATGTACTGGGGGTGTGCATGTGACTGTGGGGGGGGTGGTACATGTACTGGGGGTGTGCATGTGACTGTGGGGGGGGGGGGGTACATGTACTGGGGGTGTGCATGTGACTGTGGGGGGGGGGGGTGGTACATGTACTGGGGGTGTGCATGTGACTGTGGGGGGGGGGGTGGTACATGTAATGGGGGGGTGGTACATGTAATGGGGGGGTGGTACATGTGACGGGGGTGGTACATGTACTGGGGGTGTGCATGTGACTGTGGGGGGGGGGGGGGGTCCATGTAATGGGGGGTGGTACATGTGACTGTGGGGGGGGGGGTGGTACATGTAATGGGGGTGTGGTACATGTGACGGGGGTGGTACATGTACTGGGGGTGTGCATGTGACTGTGGGGGGGGTGGTACATGTAATGGGGGGGTGGTACATGTGACGGGGGTGGTACATGTAGTGGGGGTGTGCATCTGACTGTGGGGGGGGGGGGGGTGGTACATGTAATGGGGGGGTGGTACATGTGACGGGGGTGGTACATGTACTGGGGGTGTGCATCTGACTGTGGGGGGGGGGTGGTACATGTAATGGGGGGGGTGGTACATGTGACGGGGGGTGGTACATGTAATGGGGGGGTGGTACATGTGACGGGGGGTGGTACATGTAATGGGGGGGTGGTACATGTGACGGGGGGTGGTATATGCGACTGGGAGTTGAGAGCACTGACACCAGCGCACAGTACTAAGTATTAATTTAAAATGAATTGCATATATTAAAAGCCCTGGTGTCAGTGTGCTCTCTCTCAGCGCTGGTGTCGGTGTGCTCTCTCTCAGCGCTGGTGTCGGTGTGCTCTCTCTCAGCGCTGGTGTCGGTGTGCTCTCTCTCAGCGCTGGTGTCGGTGTGCTCTCTCTCAGCGCTGGTGTCGGTGTGCTCTACCTCAGCGCTGGTGTCAGTGTGTTTTCTCAGCGCTGGTGTCAGTGTGTTTTCTCAGCGCTGGTGTCAGTGTGTTTTCTCAGCGCTGGTGTCAGTGTGTTTTCTCAGCGCTGGTGTCAGTGTGTTTTCTCAGCGCTGGTGTCAGTGTGTTTTCTCAGCGCTGGTGTCAGTGTGTTCTCTCAGCGCTGGTGTCAGTGTGCTCTCTCTCTCAGCGCTGGTGACAGTGTGTTCTCTCAGCGCTGGTGTCAGTGTGCTCTCTCTCAGCGCTGGTGGCAGTGTGTTCTCTATGCTAGTGTCAGTGTGCTCTCTCTCAGCGCTGGTGTCAGTGTGCTCTCTCTCAGCGCTGGTGTCAGTGTGCTCTCTCAGCGCTGGTGTCAGTGTGTTCTCTCAGCGCTGGTGTCAGTGTGCTCTCTCTCTCTCAGCGCTGGTGACAGTGTGTTCTCTCAGCGCTGGTGTCAGTGTGTTCTCTCAGCGCTGGTGTCAGTGTGTTCTCTCAGCGCTGGTGTCAGTGTGTTCTCTCAGCGCTGGTGTCAGTGTGCTCTCTCTCTCTCAGCGCTGGTGACAGTGTGTTCTCTCAGCGCTGGTGTCAGTGTGTTCTCTCAGCGCTGGTGTCGGTGTGCTCTCTCTCTCAGCGCTGGTGTCAGTGTGTTCTCTCAGCGCTGGTGTCAGTGTGCTCTCTCTCTCAGCGCTGGTGACAGTGTGTTCTCTCAGCGCTGGTGTCAGTGTGTTCTCTCAGCGCTGGTGTCGGTGTGCTCTCTCTCAGCGCTGGTGTCAGTGTGTTCTCTATGCTAGTGTCAGTGTGCTCTCTCAGCGCTGGTGTCAGTGTGCTCTCTCTCTCAGCGCTGGTGTCAGTGTGCTCTCTCAGCGCTGGTGTCAGTGTGTTCTCTCAGCGCTGGTGTCAGTGTGCTCTCTCTCTCTCAGCGCTGGTGACAGTGTGTTCTCTCAGCGCTGGTGTCAGTGTGTTCTCTCAGCGCTGGTGTCAGTGTGTTCTCTCAGCGCTGGTGTCAGTGTGTTCTCTCAGCGCTGGTGTCAGTGTGCTCTCTCTCTCTCTCTCAGCGCTGGTGACAGTGTGTTCTCTCAGCGCTGGTGTCAGTGTGTTCTCTCAGCGCTGGTGTCGGTGTGCTCTCTCTCTCAGCGCTGGTGTCAGTGTGTTCTCTCAGCGCTGGTGTCAGTGTGCTCTCTCTCTCTCAGCGCTGGTGACAGTGTGTTCTCTCAGCGCTGGTGTCAGTGTGTTCTCTCAGCGCTGGTGTCGGTGTGCTCTCTCTCAGCGCTGGTGTCAGTGTGTTCTCTATGCTAGTGTCAGTGTGCTCTCTCAGAGCTGGTGTCAGTGTGCTCTCTCTCAGCGCTGGTGTCAGTGTGCTCTCTCTCAGCGCTGGTGTCAGTGTGCTCTCTCTCAGCGCTGGTGTCAGTGTGCTCTCTCTCAGCGCTGGTGTCAGTGTGTTCTCTCAGCGCTGGTGTCAGTGTGTTCTCTATGCTAGTGTCAGTGTGCTCTCTCTCAGCGCTGGTGTCAGTGTGCTCTCTCAGCGCTGGTGTCAGTGTGTTCTCTCAGCGCTGGTGTCAGTGTGTTCTCTCAGCGCTGGTGTCAGTGTGCTCTCTCTCTCAGCGCTGGTGTCAGTGTGCTCTCTCTCAGCGCTGGTGTCAGTGTGTTCTCTATGCTAGTGTCAGTGTGCTCTCTCAGCGCTGGTGTCAGTGTGCTCTCTCTCAGCGCTGGTGTCAGTGTGCTCTCTCTCAGCGCTGGTGTCAGTGTGCTCTCTCTCAGCGCTGGTGTCAGTGTGCTCTCTCTCAGCGCTGGTGTCAGTGTGCTCTCTCAGCGCTGGTGTCAGTGTGTTCTCTCAGCGCTGGTGTCAGTGTGTTCTCTCAGCGCTGGTGTCAGTGTGTTCTCTCAGCGCTGGTGTCAGTGTGTTCTCTCAGCGCTGGTGTCAGTGTGTTCTCTCAGCGCTGGTGTCAGTGTGTTCTCTCAGCGCTGGTGTCAGTGTGCTCTCTCTCAGCGCTGGTGTCAGTGTGTTCTCTATGCTAGTGTCAGTGTGCTCTCTCTCAGCGCTGGTGTCAGTGTGCTCTCTCTCAGCGCTGGTGTCAGTGTGCTCTCTCAGCGCTGGTGTCAGTGTGCTCTCTCTCTCAGCGCTGGTGTCAGTGTGTTCTCTATGCTAGTGTCAGTGTGCTCTCTCTCAGCGCTGGTGTCAGTGTGCTCTCTCTCAGCGCTGGTGTCAGTGTGCTCTCTCTCAGCGCTGGTGTCGGTGTGCTCTCTCTCAGCACTGGTGTCAGTGTGCTCTCTCAGCGCTGGTGTCAGTGTGCTCTCTCTCAGCGCTGGTGTCGGTGTGCTCTCTCTCAGCACTGGTGTCAGTGTGCTCTCTCAGCGCTGGTGTCAGTGTGCTCTCTCTCAGCACTGGTGTCAGTGTGCTCTCTCTCTCTCAGCGCTGGTGTGAGTGTGCTCTCTCTCAGCGCTGGTGTCAGTGTGCTCTCTCTCAGCGCTGGTGTCAGTGTGCTCTCTCTCAGCACTGGTGTCAGTGTGCTCTCTCTCAGCACTGGTGTCAGTGTGCTCTCTCAGCGCTGGTGTCAGTGTGCTCTCTCTCTCAGCGCTGGTGTCAGTGTGTTCTCTATGCTAGTGTCAGTGTGCTCTCTCTCAGCATTGGTGTCAGTGTGCTCTCTCTCAGCGCTGGTGTCAGTGTGCTCTCTCTCAGCGCTGGTGTCAGTGTGCTCTCTCTCAGCGCTGGTGTCAGTGTGCTCTCTCTCAGCACTGGTGTCAGTGTGCTCTCTCTCAGCACTGGTGTCAGTGTGCTCTCTCAGCGCTGGTGTCAGTGTGCTCTCTCTCTCAGCGCTGGTGTCAGTGTGTTCTCTATGCTAGTGTCAGTGTGCTCTCTCTCAGCATTGGTGTCAGTGTGCTCTCTCTCAGCGCTGGTGTCAGTGTGCTCTCTCTCAGCGCTGGTGTCAGTGTGCTCTCTCTCAGCGCTGGTGTCAGTGTGCTCTCTCTCAGCGCTGGTGTCAGTGTGCTCTCTCTCAGCGCTGGTGTCAGTGTGCTCTCTCAGCGCTGGTGTCAGTGTGCTCTCTCAGCGCTGGTGTCAGTGTGCTCTCTCAGCGCTGGTGTCAGTGTGTTCTCTCAGCGCTGGTGTCAGTGTGCTCTCTCTCTCAGCGCTGGTGTCAGTGTGTTCTCTATGCTAGTGTCAGTGTGCTCTATCTCAGTGCTGGTGTGATAGAGCACACTGACACCCGTACTGTTAATATATGCAATAAATTTTTTATTGCTTGAATTATTTTTTTATCCATTATAGACGTGAGTGGGGCCTCATGTCTGGGTTAAGCCTAAGGCCTCACAAAGCCTAGAGCCGCCTCTGCACCTCCTACACTTATAGTATCCAGTAAGCTCTCCAAAGAACTGAGGTATCCTCTCTGGGGGGTTCAATATATTCGGTGCTATCTTATCTTTGAGGGATGGGACACCCCTGAACACCACACTTGGTCTGTTGGGTAAAATGGTTTTGAGCACCCTATCATTTCCCAAAATGTGCCAGTGTTTTTGCATGATGCGACTAATACTGTGGTGTTGGTTGGAGTAATTGGTGATAAACGGAACTCCACCTGTATCCATCGCATCATTAGTTGGCGTTTTTTCTTTTAACAGAGCCGACCTATCCATCATAGATACTTGATTTAAGGTGTCCTGTAGGGATGTAATGTCATAGCCTTTTTCTATGAATTTGGTGGTAAGAGTCTTAGCCTGTACCAGGAACTGATCATATTCCGTACAGTTCCGCCTCAATCTCATATATTGGCTCTTAGGTACAGAGCCGAGCCATGAGGGATGGTGGCAGCTCCCCCTAGGAATATAGGAGTTACGGTCTGTCGACTTGAAGTAGGTAGAGGTAACAAATTTATTGACACCTATTTCTATCTTCAAATCTAGGAAATGTATCTCCTTCTGGCTCGCCTCATATGACAAGTTAATACCTCTGTCATTACTATTTAGTGCGATCATGAAGTCATCCAAAGAGGACTTACTCCCCTGCCATAAGAGGATGACGTCGTCTATATAACGTGCCCATAGGATAATCTCAGATCTCGTCTGGGAATAGACGGCGTCCTCCTCCCACTGGGCCATGAACAGATTCGCCAGGCTAGGGGCGTATTTGGCCCCCATGGCCACGCCCCTATCCTGGCGAAAAAACTGTCCGTTATACCAAAAAAAGTTGTGTGTAGCTGCAAACTGCAACAACTCCATGATATATTCAATCTGATCCACTACCAAATGGGAGTTTTTATATAAAAAATATTTGACTGCCCCCAAGCCCAAATGATGGGGGATGATGGTGTAGAGCGACGTGACGTCAGCCGTAACCAACCATAGGCCCTCCTGTGGCTTGAGGGCTGCCAAAAGGTTAATGACATGGCGTGTGTCCTTAATGAAGGAAGGCATCACCTGTACTAATGGTTGCAAGAAATAATCTCTATACTTGCCCACCGGGGACGTCACGGAATCGATACCGCTCACTATAGGGCGTCCCGGGGGGCAAGTAAGGCTCTTATGAATTTTCGGGAGGTAATAAATTATCGGCACCCTTGGTGACTTGGGGACCAAAAATTGTCTCTCCTTTTTATTCAAAATACCCAAAGTTGCGCCCCTCTGTACAATGTCTTCCAGAGCGGTTTTGTATCTAGCACCTGGATTAGAAGGCAAAAGAGTGTAGGTGTCTTTATCCCCCACTATTCTGTCCATTTCTAAGAGATAGTCACTTTTGTTTAATATGATGATACCTCCGCCTTTGTCGGCAGGACGTATCACCACGTCTTTGTTTTCACACAAAGATTGAATACCTTCCTCTAAATTTTTCTTAATTTTAGCCTGTTTAAGCTTCAAATCATCTAGATCCCTCAAAACTATATCCCTGAACACTTTTAAAGATGGGGCAAGGGCGCCCGGGGGGTTAAACAGGGATGCATTTGCCAATCCAGAATGTTGATATTCTGTTGAGGCATATCTATTGGTACTTATGGGATTTGAAAGGAAATGTCTTTTTATATTCAACTTGCGTACATATCTATGTACATCCATGTAAGTCTGAAATTTGCTCAGACCTTTCGGTGGAGCAAATTTCAGACCCCTGTCAAGTACCCTCATCTCGGAGTCTGTTAGAGTGTGTGAACTTAGATTGAAAATACCCTCGCCACTCACAGCTTTTTCCTTTTGGGACTGGCTGCGCAGCCCCCCTCTAGTTCCTCTTTTCTTTCTACGGCTCTTTTGACGCCTTGATTGGGCCTCGGAAAATCCCACCCTTGAGTGTTATAGTCAGTGGGTGCATTGCGTTCCTGTCTACCCATAGGGTTAGGGGTATGGCTATTAGGATACCCAGGGTGGTTGGCATTCCCCAACCCACCGAAACCGAAATTTTCCCCACTTCCACCATCTCTCAATGGAAAGAATTGGTTGTGGGTGGGGATATTGTATCCCGAATCATTCCCTCCATAGCCTTCATTGTAATGTACAATTTGGCTATATGTGTCACCCCCATAGCTTTGGGGAAAATTCTGGCCTCCTCCTTGTTGTAAATTAGGGGCATAAGCCAAATGTGGTGGGGGACCTGATCTAGGATTAGAAGGGTATCCACCACCAAAATTTGGTGGACCTAAGGGCCAGCCTTGAGGGTTTCCCCGCATGGGGCCATATCCTGAATTGGGAGGGTAGTTACGGTTTTTGGCTGTAACCAGTGTTGTTTTTACCTTTATAGTTACCGGGAAGCCTATGAGGAGACTGGTAAGGAGTATCCCTTGGTTTCCTGGAAGATCTATTGTTGGGAGGGGCAGTATGTTGGGATCTCGGCAGAGCTCCCCCCATATTCCCAGGGGCCATACCCCGTGTGGGTCCCCCCCCTGCTGTACCATCTACCTGTGGTGTGGTGTCCATATCATTAGAAATGGTCGTTGCCTGTTCTGCCAGCAGTTTCTTTTGCCATTCAAACACGCATTGTGTCTGGTAATCAGACATGTCTCTATTGTATTTCTTTTTCTTTTTAATCTTTTGTTCCCTATCCTCTTTCTCTAAACATTTCTGAAGAGTTTTGGATCTTTCACGATACTCCTCGCTTTTTTTGAAAGGAGTTAGTTTTTCTTTAATGACCTTGATTTCCTCATCAATCCTTGACAACTTGAATGTCTTTCTTTCTAAAATATTTGTACCACTCCTCCAATTGGGCCTCACCTCTCTGGGGACAAACTTCCCACCTTAGGCTACGGGGAACCATATGGTGTTTAATATACGTCTCCAGGAAGGCGATATCCCACTGGGTGTGGGTTTCGGACACTGTAAGATTTTTTAACCTAGTGAATAGGCCTCCCAAATCCCCATCCCCTTCCTTAAAAACCTCAAAGACACCCTCGGTATTGACCACCCGGGTGGCTCTAAAATCAAAGATATCCATCCAAAAAATAGAAGGAAACTATACAGTCCCTAATAGCACTCAAAAACTAATAAGCCAAATAAGTGAAAATAACTATGGTGAGTCCTGCAGCAATAATGACTATCAGACAAAAAGTATATAACAAAGAAAGATTGCGCTGGACCTAAAACAAGATAATATACGTGAGCAGCAACCACAAGTGATAAACAAAAACATATAAGGGGAAAAAAGGCTGCGCTGAAAGTCAATGTGAATACTATATAATAGTGATTACCTGTAAATAACAGACAAGTGATATCAACATTTACATGGTGTCAGTGATATCAAACCATATATCAAACCTCTCTGTGACACAGCTAGATAGATAACATTAAATTAAATATCATCGACTGTGAAAGTCAGAAAAGTTCCAAATGAGCATAATAATTATTATGTGCTAGTAGTGAATAGTCCACAAGGATGTCCAAATGGGGCTGGACATCAAATCTAAAAGTAAAGAGTGGCACCGAAAGATGTGAAGAGTGACCTTCCAACAATGGCATCCAAGATATTGTGACTTGTATTACGGTGATCCCACCACCTGATGAATTAAAGGCTTACCAGATGAAGCAAGGGGAATCGCATATGGCTACAACCCAGCCAGGGCCTTTTCCTCTGTTGTGCCTTGGTGCCACGAATCCCGGTGTCTGTGTCTTTTAATGGGGATACCGCAATCACTCCAGGTTCAGACCGATATATAACTCACCAATGGCGATTGTGGTGGTGGTTGCTGGGTCACATAGCAATTGTGGTGGCAGTTGCTCGATCTCCAAACATAGCCAAAAACAGAGAAGAAAAGGGGCACACCATGGGTGGAATCCAACGGGTTTTATTTTCTAAAAAACGCCTTGAGCATAGAACATTCAAGCAATAAAAAAGTTTTTTAAAATTTGTGGCCGGCCGGCTGCAGTAACACAACGCCCGTGCTATTGGACGTAGAACGTGGTGACGTCAGCACGTCGCTCCTACCTACGCGTTTCGTCAGAGAAATGACGTAATCATGGGGCACAGGCGGCGTACTGACGCACTGCTTTAAATACACACAAACAAGCCTCGATCTGGGTGGTAGGAGGCTGGGTTGGAACAACTCCATCTTGGAAATTGGCAACAGTGCCCACCTGTTTACGCAGACGGACATCGTTATAATACCATAATGCTACAAGATGGATACACTGTTAAAACATTCACCTATATATATCACCTATATATAACCATTGCTGAGGTTGATTTATATATATGTGAATGTTTTAACAGTGTATCCATCTTGTAGCATTATGGTATTATAACGATGTCCGTCTGCGTAAACAGGTGGGCACTGTTGCCAATTTCCAAGATGGAGTTGTTCCAACCCAGCCTCCTACCACCCAGATCGAGGCTTGTTTGTGTGTATTTAAAGCGGTGCATCAGTACGCCACCTGTGCCCCATGATTACATAATTTCTCTGACGAAACGCGTAGGTAGGAGCGACGTGCTGACGTCACCGCGTTCTACGTCCAATAGCACGGGCGTTGTGTTACTGCAGCCGGCCGGCCGCTAGTTTTAAAAACATTTTTTATTGCTTGAATGTTCTATGCTCAAGGCGTTTTTTAGAAAATAAAACCCGTTGGATTCCACCCATGGTGTGCCCCTTTTCTTCTCTGTTTTTGGCTATGTTTGGAGATCGAGCAACTGCCACCACAATTGCTATGTGACCCAGCAACCACCACCACAATCGCCATTGGTGAGTTATATATCGGTCTGAACCTGGAGTGATTGCGGTATCCCCATTAAAAGACACAGACACCGGGATTCGTGGCACCAAGGCACAACAGAGGAAAAGGCCCTGGCTGGGTTGTAGTCATATGCGATTCCCCTTGCTTCATCTGGTAAGCCTTTAATTCATCAGGTGGTGGGATCACCGTAATACAAGTCACAATATCTTGGATGCCATTGTTGGAAGGTCACTCTTCACATCTTTCGGTGCCACTCTTTACTTTTAGATTTGATGTCCAGCCCCATTTGGACATCCTTGTGGACTATTCACTACTAGCACATAATAATTATTATGCTCATTTGGAACTTTTCTGACTTTCACGGTCAATGATATTTAATTTAATGTTATCTATCTAGCTGTGTCACAGAGAGGTTTGATATATGGTTTGATATCACTGACACCATGTAAATGTTGATATCACTTGTCTGTTATTTACAGGTAATCACTATTATATAGTATTCACATTGACTTTCAGCGCAGCCTTTTTTCCCCTTATATGTTTTTGTTTATCACTTGTGGTTGCTGCTCACGTATATTATCTTGTTTTAGGTCCAGCGCAATCTTTCTTTGTTATATACTTATTGCCTGATAAACCTGCCTATCCAAACATTTGGTAAGATTTTCTAGCTTCATGAAGTGCCAATCAAGCCCTTAACCTTCCAAACAGGCAATTCTCTAACAATTTAACCATTTTGAAACAGTTTGTGATTGTAATGACCAAGTAATCCAGTCAACATGTTTGCCATATAAATTAATAAACTGTTGGTGATAAACTTCCTTGTGATTTTTCTTGTAATCCAAAGCTGGTTTGAAACTGCCTGTTGGTATTTGCAGTCTTTACTCCCCACTCTAGGTGGCTGTTGACCGAAATGGCAATGCAGAAGGGGAAGGAAGTCAATTTCCTGTGGTAACCAGGGGGAGCAGCTGTCCGATTGGATGATGGCGCCCCTTGTGACCTCGGCAGCCATCGTGGGTCAAGGCAGTATCAATTTAAGATACCGGCTTATGGGTTTGGGGCACAGTTTGAGAGTGGTTAGTGTAGGGACAGGTTCCCTGTCTGTCGGGCCGAGTGTTCAATAGTACAGAAATGTTTCAAACGAGTAGGCACAGTGCAGGGACTATGATCTTCCTCAGTTTTAGGAATCCTCTCAGCTTTCCGCTCCTTGTTGCAGAAACTGTAAGCATCACTTTAAGCCAGGGGTGCCCAACCTTTTGAGGAGCGAGGGTCACTTTATCGACTTGGTAACCGGTCGCGGGCCACAATGAGCGTAAAGGGGGGGGGAGGCATGTCTGTGTCCACTCTGCATATGTAAAACAGACACGGATGCAACCCGCTCTTCCCCAAAGGGCCCTTCGATCCGCCCAGACAGAAGGGGACAGATCCCCTTTTTTTTGAGGAGATCAGATTGCAGATAGGCGGGTGTAAACAGACACGAGTCCATTTACATCTGTCGCGCTATAGAGGTGAATGAAGAGTGTGTTTGAGTCCACCTAAAAAACAGACAGGCGGAACCGATCGGACCGTGAAAGGGGCCTAAGGCTGCTTTCACACTGATGCACTGTGGTTTACCTACTCCTCAACTGACCTCAATCTTCACTTCTTCCTCAGGATTCCTGCAGCTGGCTGGTACTGCCGGTGGGCCATAGCTGACAGGTGCTGGTACTGCTGGTGGGTACTGTTGGCTGGTACTGGTACTGCTGACCGGTACTGCTGGCGGGTACTGGTACTGCTGGCTGGTACTGGTATGGATTACTAGTACTGCTGGCGGGTACTGGTACTGCTGACAGGTACTGGTACTGCTGGCTGGTACTGATACTGGGGGCTGGTAATGCTGGCGGGTACTGGTACTGCTGGTTTATACTGCTGGCTGGTACTGATGACTGGTACTTATGGCTGTTACTGGTACTCCTGGCGGGTACTTCTGGCTGGTACTGGTACTGCTGGTTTATACTGCTGGCTGGTACTGATGACTGGTACGGATGGTGGGTACTGGTACTGCTGGCTGGTAATTCTGATGGGTATTGGTACTGATGACTGGTACAACTGGCTGGTACTGGTACTGCTGGTTGGTACTGGTACTGCTGGCTGGTACTGGTACTGTTGGTTGGTACTGGTACTGCTACTGGTGGCTGGTACTGGTGGCTGCTGTCCCAGATCGCGGGTTCCTGTGCCCCAACCCGCCACCCCCAAGCATAATTGTGACAGAAGCATGCAGCTGCAGTAGAGAGCAGAGCCAATGCTTCCTGTCACAGGAGGAGTGCCTGTGAAGGAGGCGGTGCTATACAGGTAGCATCGGCTCTGCTTCCTCTATCGGCAGCTCCGTTCTTTGCACTAATGCTCAGAGATGGCGGGTCGGGAACCCGCGATCTGGGCTTGCCGACCCGCCATGTCAGAGCAAGACATGGCGGGCCACATCGGAGGGCGCCGCCGGCCAGCGGTTGGGCATCCCTGCTTTAAGCTAACGCTCCGCTGTTACAGTTTTGCACGTTGATCTGGTCGGCTATGCCTAACCACCAGACCTAGTGGTGCATTATTTGGACATTTCTTACACCTTTCTCATTCACTTTTTGCTCTTATACCTGCAATGAGCAACAAATAATATTTGAGTGTCTGAAGAGAATGGTGCATACTATTAAATATAGGCCTCTTCATTAAGGTATTTTGAACATTCTTGATTAGAGTGAAAGGTTCTATTAAAGTAAAACTACAGGAAAAACTTTTATTTTTATTTTGGATAGAGCAAGGGAGGGTTATAACCCCTGTCAGATTTTTTATTTTTTTTTTTGCCATTTGTGTCCCATTGTGGAGATTTGCCTTCACTTACTGTCCCATAGCTAAACAGGAAGTGAGAGGAAATCCCTGCAAATGAAGGGAATTCTTTGGGGACCCCCAGGTCACCAGAACTAGTGTCCCCATTGGAAGATTTCCCATCTATTACTTTTCTGGGGACAACCCAAAATTTGTGATTGTCTTTTAATTTCACTTTTAATGATAAAGATAAACAGGACATGATGAGAGGGTGAAACTCCTTAATGGAGGCACAGACAGCAATAAAAAATGGTAGGTGTTCTACCCCTGTGCACTCCATCCAAAACAAAAAATAAATACAAGTTTTGTCTTTAGTTATACTTTAAGTTGTTGTAATACAGTATCGCCATACTAATTTTTTTTTTTTTATAGATATTGATGAATGTTCCACTGATACTAATAATTGTCATCAATATGCTAATTGTACCAATACCATTGGAAATTATACCTGCACATGCGGAGAAGGATTTAATGGTGAGTATTAATTCCTTTAAATAAATGTGATACCAATGTACTGGGTCTAATGGCTACAGCAGTTATCTAGGGGGAATCCTCTTAATGATTTTATTTAGACCTGAAATGTCAGTGGGTTTGTAATATATATTTTCTTTCTAAACACTTAAGCAGCGTACACACGATCGGTCTTTCTGACGGGAAATGTTCGATGACAGGCTGTTGTCGGTAAACCGTGTGTATGCTCCACCGGACAATTGTTGTCGGACTTTCTGCCAACAAATGTTGGCTAGCAGGTTCTCAAATTTTCAGCGGACAAATGTGTGTTGTCCGATTGTCCAAGCTTGTGTACACAAGTCTGTCGGACAAAAGTCCAAAGTATAAACACGCCTGCATGGAGGCAGAAGCGGTCGGTCTTGTAAACTAGCGCTCGTAATGGAGAATTAACTTGTTCAACTAGAGAGAATTAACAACTCAACGAGAATTAACTGATGTTCAAATTATGAAATCTCCAAATGCAGCGTACAATTCTCAATTTTTTTAATGGGATAATAATGAAGCTGCTTTGCTGGTGATACTGATGGAGTTATTGCAAATTAATTTTCAAAGGCTTTTTTTTTCTAGTGATATCAAGAATAATATTATTATGCTTTTTTTATTTTTTTATTTGGGCAAGTTACCACGACACCATTATCCCGTAGTTTTTAGGATCTAAGATACAACAATGTTGGTGTCCCTTGTCAATTTTACTTTGTATTTTTTTAAATGTAACTGCCTACTCCCAAACTGTCATTTGAAGTAAAACACATAGCCAAGTATTATTCTCCACAATATTTTTATTGTGCATTAAAAATAAAACAACTAAAATTAGACATGCTATCTGCCAATAGAACTTAACCAAAAAGTGCATTCTATGCATCGAAAAATATAGAAAATATACCAAATCAAATTATTATTCAACCAAAAAAATGATGTAGCAATAACTCCAAGGCCAATAATAACTAACACGTTATCTCCTCCGATTCCGCAATATGTCTGGTTGACGAACGGCCGCTCAGAAACCAACTGAAAAGCATGAAATGAAAAGCGCAAACTGAAAAGCACAAAATGAAAAGCGCTAAATGAAAAACGCGAAAAGAAAAGCGCGAATCAACACTCACCAGACTTCCCACTAATACAAAATTAGCAGAAGGACCACAAAGAGTGGCGCTAAAGAGCTGAAAAAACACGCAGTACACCTACTACGTCACTAAGTTCGTAATTGTTGGCCAACAATTGTGTGGCCGTGTGTATGCAAGACAAGTTTTGAGCCAGTGCCCTTCGGACAAAATTCCTTGGTTTTGATGGCCAACAATCCGATTGCGTGTACGAGGCATTCGATTTGTACTCATATAGTTCACCTGAGCTCCTTTAACAGTGTCTCAGTTCCCCTTTGTATTGCTAACAGCAACCTGTTAGTGCTTGCATCTGCCTGCTGCTTTACATTTTCCTAAATTTGAACTATTTATAAAATACCTAAAAGACCTAAAGTACTGTATAGTAGGCACCATAAAGTTTCTGCTACTATATGTTGGCCACATGGTTCTCCAATCCCTATGAAGCTATAAAGTTCCTGATAATTGTTTGTGAAAGGTAATTTTTGGCAAGATCAAGGTCAAGGAAGTACCTTTAACAAAGCAAGTGAATGTGGAATGGGATCCACAGCCTTGCAGCACCCTCCAGTGTTGAAAATTGGTGAATACTAAAACAAACAGGGACATGCCATTGTGTAAATTCCTCAATATAACTTTATTGCGTAAAAGTAATTCACTCACAATGAAATTGCTTGCATACAGGCATACCCCACTTGTAAGTACACAATAGGGTTTATTTACTAAAGCTGGAAAATGCTAAATCAGGCTAATTTCTGCATGGAAACCAATGAGCTTACAGGTTTTATTACCAAAGCTTAATTGAACAAGCTGGGGTTAGAAGCTCATTGGTTTCTATGCAGAAGGGAGCCTGATTTTGCACTTTCCAGCTTTAGTAAATAAACCCCATTGTGTACTTAAAAGTAAGTGGGGTATGCCTGTATTATAGGAACAAATGCGTTTCTGAACACCAGGCATGACTGCACGACAATCCTAACTGAAATTGCAAACCTGGGCACAGCCTCAAATTATTTCATGGGTTATGCATTTCAAGGGTGCATGATCTTCAGCAAATCCAATATAAGATGACATGATTTAATAACATCATTAAGTAATATCTAATTTAAAACTGTTAATCTATAAAATTACATTGGTAAACCAATCATGAGTCATTTATACCCAAACTCCTAGATATACAGGCATTTTCATGCAATATGGATGGTTATGTTTATTATATAAATGAGGGTAGTACCCGCGCTTAGGATTACTGAACTGCTGCCCCCCTAAAAGAAACTTCACCTGGGTGAAGTAAAAGGATATAAAAACAAGGAAAAGGGGTGATGGCGCTGTTCTAAACTGCAGTAAAAAAAATTTTGAGGTTATAAGTCTAAAGGGTAGGGGTGGAACGTATCTTAATTGTCAGACACAAGATAGGTAAAGTGCATGTGCTGTGTAATAATACAGTAAACAAATCATATACTGTAAGAGATGATATTCAGCAGACAGAATATAGTGATTACTATGACAAAATTATTCAGAGAGTGAGGTAAAGGTGAACAAAGTGCAAGTGCATCAATAAACAAGTGAGGTAGATTTATACAAGGGAAAAATGTTTTGATGATTGATCATAACATCAGCAATATTGAAATATGATAAAAATGAGGAAGCTAGCGGCAGGAAATATATAACGCAGAGATTGTAGTATTCAATATAAACAGGCAATGGTGTCACTGTAAATATAGATAAGGCGACTACTACAAGGGCTATGCTCTGTGTAGAATATCCAAGTCTATGTTAATTCACCAAAGATACAAATTGTTGCGTAAAGATATCTGTATAGAGATCTAAACAATCTCTCAAGACATCCACACAAAGTATATATATCTGATATTAATATTCCAGGAGATATTATATGATGAAATTATTCCATAAAAATGTATATATAGAAAAAAGTATATAAAAAACGGATGAGTAAGTATAAAAGTCCTGTGAGAGACAAGTGGAGGTATATATAAAACTGCGGTGTGTATAATCTGCTGGTGATTCAGACCCAATCAGTGACTGTTCTTTAAAATCAATGCAGGTATGTTGATCCGGTGTTCCCCTTCTTGCGACACTGCCCCTTATGTAGTTGCACTTACCAGAGTGCCCAACCCCTGCAGGGGTAATGAGCATAGAAGTACTGGTTCAAGCAGTCCTCACTGGTCTCATCTGGGGGTCCTTGCTTGTCTCGGCTGGGGGTGTCCGCTTAGTATCCTGGAGGTTGTTGCTCTCTGTATCGTATCCTTAGGTCATCAGGGTCATCAGGGTATTCACAGCAGCATTAAGGATGGTAAATGAGGGAAGGACAGACTCATAGCGTCAATCCGTTAAAAATAATGTTTTAATATTTAAAAATAACCACCAAGTGGTAAATAAACAGATGTAGGGCTATTCAGCCCGCTTAAAAAATATATAACCACCAAGTGGTAAATAGACAAAAATAGGGCTATCCAGCCCACACAGTAAAAAGGGCAAGATAAACAGCATGTAAATGCTGTTGTTCCGGGTAGCGGCGTGTGTTCCACGGCCGCGTATAGTAAGAAACCGGAAGTACAGCTCCGGCGGAAGTGACGTGTTGCGTATCAAAATAGGGCCGCCTTACGCGTTTCGTCATAAGACGTCGTCTGAGGCTCAAAATGTTTATTATAATTTGCTTTAAGTAGCAAGGGGTCTTCTGCAAAATCTGATGTTTAAATGTAGATACATACTGTAAAATTGTCAGAAAACACATAGGGGTCCATTTATAAGAAATTCGCTGGGCGAATGATACAAGCTTTCACTCAGTCTTCAGAAATTCTGACTGTGTTTTGCCTAATATTTTAATGTCTTATGATTTCCAGCTTCATCTAATGGCAAATATTTGATATTTTCTCTGAACTACCTCAGTCAGGATAAATAACTGCATTATGGCCACTAGGGGTTGCGTATGAAATTATTGCATTAAGTAAGATATGGTCAGAGTGCATGACAACTGGGCGAATGCTTGTGTCATTTATCTAGTGATTATTTGTTTTCATAAATAGACCCCATGTAGATTTTTGAGAGTTTGATTCTGTGTGTTTTCATTCCTCTTCCTAATTATGTAAATGCTGCTTAAGTTGGAACCAAGAAAAAATGTAATTTAGGTAACAAGGAAATATTTTTTTATGTGAGCAGTGCTGTAAATAATCATGACATAGTGGGTAAACTGGGCAAAGATACACTGGGATTGATTTACTAAAAGAGTAGAATGTGTCCACCTGCAAAGTGAAAAACTGACTTCACAAAAATACCCAATCATGTGCAAGGAAAATAAAAGAATGTCACCCCATTCACTAATCTGAATTTTTCAGATTTATTTCACTTTGCTTAGTGAATGATCTGATTTCAATTAATCAATCATAAACAAGTAAAAGGCCTATTTTTTATTTTCCTTGTACATCATTAGACATGTGCAAAGATAATTTTCACTTTGTTTTACCTTATTTACTAAGATGGGGCAAAATTAACTTTTTAAAGTGAAAATTAGTCACTTGTTCATTTTGAGATTGAACATAATGCTTTAGTAAATCAGGGTTATTTCAGGCCCTGAACTGAAATTTAGCCTTTTCCCAGTTCAAAGAAAGGTATTGAAAATGCAAACACACAAAAGCAATTTGTCATTAACCTTTATATATAGTATATGTGCACTGCAACAATGTAATGGAGCAATTATTACTGATGCGTGAAAACTTTTACCAAATAAACTGTATTTGTTTTAATTGGAAATGTTTTTGTCTAACAAGGCGATGGATTCACATGCAATGATACTAATGAGTGCCAGGGCAACAATTCCTGTTCACCAAATGCCACCTGTACTAACACACTTGGCAGTTACAGCTGCTCCTGCAAGGATGGATTCACAGGTAACTGAGATAAATCAGGTCTTTTGCTGGTATGAGTAACTAGTGTAAGAAAACAATATAAAGTAAGAATTTCTAATTATCAATTGTATTATATACTGATTTATCTTTTTACATGAAACTGTATCCACTGTACACTGTACACAAATTCTACTGAAAGACTCAGCGTTTGATCCAAAGGGTTAAAATCAGGTAAAGGAAAAGCTGGAAGTAGGACAATTATGTTTTTAAATTGGCTCTTAATATAATTCTTAGGATGCACTCACACTGGGACTGGTATAAGTGAACCATTCCCGAGTTCACTTGTCTCCCCCACTTGTCTACACTCACACTAGACAAGTTGTCCTGGACACACTTACATCATCACTCCTGCTAACCAGTAGGGATGGGCCCGGTGCTCGATGCGAACCCACGTTCGCATCGAGCACCGGGCGTTCGCTCGCTCGGCGAGCCCAGAACTATTTTGGCCGCTCGCATCACGTTCGTGTGATGCGAGCGGCCCCGCCATGCATTGCGGCCGGCGCGGCCGGCGCAGTGCATTGCTGGCTGATGATTGGCCAAGCATGCACTGTGACCCCGCATGCTTGGCCAATCACAGCCCCGGAAACTCGAAGAGCCATAATTGGCTACAGGCAGGACGCCTGTAGCCAATTACAGCTCAGGGGCTGTAGTACACGCCCCCCCTATAAAAGGCCGCCACGCCGTCTGCGCCGGTCACATGCTGTTCCGGCGCAGATTGAGCAGGCTGATTCTGTGACACTCTGCTCGATTTAGTTAGGTAGAGAGATTCACTTACAGAAATTGAGTTAGATAGATTCAGTTACAAAGATTGATTGAGAAAGAGGGGCTTGTAGTGTGTTCGTGGCAGGCAGGCAGAGCTCCTATATTTTGTTACCAGAAGCACCTATAGGACTTGTAGTGTGTTCGTGGCAGGCAGGCAGAGCTCCTATATTTTGTTACCAGAAGCACCTATAGGACTTGTAGTGTGTTCGCGGCAGGCAGGCAGAGCTCCTATATTTTGTTACCAGAAGCACCTATAGGACTTGTAGTGTGTTCGTGGCAGGCAGGCAGAGCTCCTATATTTTGTTCCAGAAGCACCTATAGGACTTGTAGTGTGTTCGTGGCAGGCAGGCAGAGCTCCTATATTTTGTTCCCAGAAGCACCTATAGGACTTGTAGTGTGTTAGTCCCATCACACACACAGAGCTATATTTTGTTCCCAGAAGCACCTATAGGACTTGAAGTGTGTTAGTCCCATCACACACACAGAGCTATATTTTGTTCCCAGAAGCACCTATAGGACTTGAAGTGTGTTAGTCCCATCACACACACAGAGCTATATTTTGTTCCCAGAAGCACCTATAGGACTTGAAGTGTGTTAGTCCCATCACACACACAGAGCTATATTTTGTTCCCAGAAGCACCTATAGGACTTGAAGTGTGTTAGTCCCATCACACACACAGAGCTATATTTTGTTCCCAGAAGCACCTATAGGACTTGAAGTGTGTTAGTCCCATCACACACACAGAGCTATATTTTCTTCCCAGAAGCACCTATAGGACTTGAAGTGTGTTAGTCCCATCACACACACAGAGCTATATTTTGTTCCCAGAGGCACCTATAGGACTTGAAGTGTGTTAGTCCCATTACACACACAGAGCTATATTTTCTTCCCAGAAGCACCTATAGGACTTGAAGTGTGTTAGTCCCATCACACACACAGAGCTATATTTTGTTCCCAGAAGCACCTATAGGACTTGAAGTGTGTTAGTCCCATCACACACACAGAGCTATATTTTGTTCCCAGAAGCACCTATAGGACTTGAAGTGTGTTAGTCCCATCACACACACAGAGCTATATTTTGTTCCCAGAAGCACCTATAGGACTTGAAGTGTGTTAGTCCCATCACACACACAGAGCTATATTTTGTTCCCAGAAGAACCTATAGGACTTGAAGTGTGTTAGTCCCATCACACACACAGAGCTATATTTTCTTCCCAGAAGCACCTATAGGACTTGAAGTGTGTTAGTCCCATCACACACACAGAGCTATATTTTGTTCCCAGAGGCACCTATAGGACTTGAAGTGTGTTAGTCCCATTACACACACAGAGCTATATTTTCTTCCCAGAAGCACCTATAGGACTTGAAGTGTGTTAGTCCCATCACACACACAGAGCTATATTTTCTTCCCAGAAGCACCTATAGGACTTGAAGTGTGTTAGTCCCATCACACACACAGAGCTATATTTTGTTCCCAGAAGCACCTATAGGACTTGAAGTGTGTTAGTCCCATCACACACACAGAGCTATATTTTGTTCCCAGAAGCACCTATAGGACTTGAAGTGTGTTAGTCCCATCACACACACAGAGCTATATTTTGTTCCCAGAAGCACCTATAGGACTTGAAGTGTGTTAGTCCCATCACACACACAGAGCTATATTTTCTTCCCAGAAGCACCTATAGGACTTGAAGTGTGTTAGTCCCATCACACACACAGAGCTATATTTTCTTCCCAGAGGCACCTATAGGACTTGAAGTGTGTTAGTCCCATCACACACACAGAGCTATATTTTGTTCCCAGAGGCACCTATAGGACTTGAAGTGTGTTAGTCCCATTACACACACAGAGCTATATTTTCTTCCCAGAAGCACCTATAGGACTTGAAGTGTGTTAGTCCCATCACACACACAGAGCTATATTTTCTTCCCAGAAGCACCTATAGGACTTGAAGTGTGTTAGTCCCATCACACACACAGAGCTATATTTTGTTCCCAGAGGCACCTATAGGACTTGAAGTGTGTTAGTCCCATTACACACACAGAGCTATATTTTCTTCCCAGAAGCACCTATAGGACTTGAAGTGTGTTAGTCCCATCACACACACAGAGCTATATTTTGTTCCCAGAAGCACCTATAGGACTTGAAGTGTGTTAGTCCCATCACACACACAGAGCTATATTTTGTTCCCAGAAGCACCTATAGGACTTGAAGTGTGTTAGTCCCATCACACACACAGAGCTATATTTTGTTCCCAGAAGCACCTATAGGACTTGAAGTGTGTTAGTCCCATCACACACACAGAGCTATATTTTGTTCCCAGAAGCACCTATAGGACTTGAAGTGTGTTAGTCCCATCACACACACAGAGCTATATTTTCTTCCCAGAAGCACCTATAGGACTTGAAGTGTGTTAGTCCCATCACACACACAGAGCTATATTTTGTTCCCAGAAGCACCTATAGGACTTGAAGTGTGTTAGTCCCATCACACACACAGAGCTATATTTTGTTCCCAGAGGCACCTATAGGACTTGAAGTGTGTTTGTCCCATTACACACACAGAGCTATATTTTCTTCCCAGAAGCACCTATAGGACTTGAAGTGTGTTAGTCCCATCACACACACAGAGCTATATTTTGTTCCCAGAAGCACCTATAGGACTTGAAGTGTGTTAGTCCCATCACACACACAGAGCTATATTTTGTTCCCAGAAGCACCTATAGGACTTGAAGTGTGTTAGTCCCATCACACACACAGAGCTATATTTTGTTCCCAGAAGAACCTATAGGACTTGAAGTGTGTTAGTCCCATCACACACACAGAGCTATATTTTGTTCCCAGAAGCACCTATAGGACTTGAAGTGTGTTAGTCCCATCACACACACAGAGCTATATTTTGTTCCCAGAAGCACCTATAGGACTTGAAGTGTGTTAGTCCCATCACACACACAGAGCTATATTTTGTTCCCAGAAGAACCTATAGGACTTGAAGTGTGTTAGTCCCATCACACAGAGCTCCTCTATTTTCTTTGCAGAAGCACCCATAGGACTTCTAGTGTGTTAGTGGCATCACACAGAGCTCCTATATATTCTTCTCAGCAGCACCCACAGGACTTCTAGTGTGTTAGTGGCATCACACAGAGCTCCTCTATTTTCTTTGCAGAAGCACCCACAGGACTTCTAGTGTGTTAGTGGCATCACACAGAGCTCCTCTATTTTCTTTGCAGAAGCACCCATAGGACTTCTAGTGTGTTAGTGGCATCACACAGAGCTCCTATATATTCTTCTCAGCAGCACCCACAGGACTTCTAGTGTGTTAGTGGCATCACACAGAGCTCCTCTATTTTCTTTGCAGAAGCACCCACAGGACTTCTAGTGTGTTAGTGGCATCACACAGAGCTCCTCTATTTTCTTTGCATAAGCACCCACAGGACTTCTAGTGTGTTAGTGGCATCACACAGAGCTCCTCTATTTTCTTTGCAGAAGCACCCACAGGACTTCTAGTGTGTTAGTGGCATCACACAGAGCTCCTCTATTTTCTTTGCAGAAGCACCCACAGGACTTCTAGTGTGTTAGTGGCATCACACAGAGCTCCTCTATTTTCTTTGCATAAGCACCCACAGGACTTCTAGTGTGTTAGTGGCATCACACAGAGCTCCTCTATTTTCTTTGCAGAAGCACCCATAGGACTTCTAGTGTGTTAGTGGCATCACACAGAGCTCCTATATATTCTTCTCAGCAGCACCCACAGGACTTCTAGTGTGTTAGTGGCATCACACAGAGCTCCTCTATTTTCTTTGCAGAAGCACCCATAGGACTTCTAGTGTGTTAGTGGCATCACACAGAGCTCCTATATTTTCTTCTCAGCAGCACCCACAGGACTACCGACTACAATGGCTGGAAGACCGCCAAGGGGAGGCAGAGCGTGCAGAGCCAAGAACACAGGGCAGGCAGGCTCTGTTTCTAGTGGACGTGGCCGTGGACGTGGACGTGGTCGTGCATCGTCATCAGCACGTGGCCATGGGACACGCGCGTCTTTGTTTTCGGCAGCTGGACATGTGGAGCCGCATCATGCTGAAGGCTTGGTAGAATGGATGACCAAGCCCTCCTCATCCTCCTCATCCTCTCTCACCCAGGCTCAGGGTACTGACAGAGCATCATCAGCCACCCCTTCCCTAGACCCACCATGTCCTCCTGAGGAGTCCCCCGAACTCTTTGAGCACAGTGTTGGGTACATGCTCCAGGAGGATGCCCAACGATTCGAAGGCTCGGATGACGATACCCAGCTTGAGGAATCTGGCAGTACTGTTCCACCAGCTGCAGCTTACTGCCAGGTTTGCTCTAGTGGTGAAGAGGGAGGGGATGATGAGGTCACTGACTCCACGTGGGTGCCTCAAGGGAGAGAGGATGAGGAGGAGGACGAGGAGGAGGAGGATGCGGCGTCACATGTCCAACGAGGCAGGATGCCCCCTGGAGGCCAGGTAGAGGCCAGCACAGCAACTGTACAACACCGCAGAGCTCCGCCTGTGCAGGGCGCTGCCTCTGCACGTTATCAGAAAAGTTCTTTGGTGTGGGCCTTTTTTGAGACGAGTGCAGCAGATCGCACCACTGCTATTTGCAATATTTGTCTCAAGCGTATCTCGCGTGGCCAAAACATCAGCCGCTTGGGCACGACAAGCATGACCAGACATATGGCGACCTGCCATGCAGCTCGTTGGCAGGCACACATAAAAGACCCACACCAAAGAACTAAGCGGACCTCTCCTTGCTCCTCCTCAGCTGGGATCTCCATCCCCACTACACCTTCAGTCCTCTCTGAAAGCTGCTCTGAGAGGACTGAAGGTGTAGAATTCGGTGTGTCACAACCAAGTACTTGCAGTACACCGACGTCCGATTGCAGCAGGCAAATTTCCCTGCCCCAGCTGCTGGACCGTAGAAAGAAGTACACTCCCAGCCATCCACATGCCCAGCGGTTGAATGCTAGCCTTGCTAAATTGCTAGCACTTCAACTGCTGCCTTTTCAGTTGGTAGACTCGGCCCCCTTCCGTGAGTTTGTTCAATGTGCGGTTCCTCAGTGGCAGGTTCCCAAACGCCACTTTTTCTCGCGAAAGGCGATTCCGTCTCTCTACCGGCATGTGGAGGGCAATGTCCATGCCTCGCTGGACAGGGCGGTCAGCGGTAAGGTGCATATTACCGCTGACTCATGGTCCAGCAGGCATGGACAGGGACGGTACCTTTCTTTCACGGCCCATTGGGTCACTCTATTGGCAGCTGGGAGGGATGCAGGACAAGGTGCAGTAGTGTTGGAGGTTGTTCCGCCACCACGCCTCCAAAACGCGACTACTGCTACTGGTTGTGACACACCTCTCTCCTCCACCCCTCCTCTTCTTCTTCCTCCAGTGCTCTGTCCTTGGAACCAGCGGTGCTCCGTAGGCGTACAAGGGGCTACGCAAGTACGCAGGCAAAAAGATGCCATGCCGTGCTTGCGCTGGTGTGTTTGGGGGACAGGAGCCACACTGGGCCAGAGGTTCTGGCAGCTCTGCAGGGGCAGGCCGAGAGGTGGTTGACGCCACGTCAGCTTAAGCCAGGAATGGTCGTTTCTGACAATGGCACCAACCTCCTCTCCGCCCTGCGACAGGGGCAGCTCACCCATGTGCCCTGCATGGCTCACGTCCTCAACCTGGTGGTGCAGCGGTTCTTGGGCAGGTTCCCAGGCTTACAGGATGTCCTGAGGCAGGCCAGGAAAGTCTGTGTGCATTTCCGCCGATCTTATAATGCCAGTGCTCGGCTGACTGAGCTGCAAAAGGAGCTGAACCTGCCCAAGAACCGCCTAATATGTGACATGCCCACCAGGTGGAACTCAACGTTGGCCATGCTGCAGCGACTGCACACGCAGCAGAGGGCCATCAATGAGTACCTTTGCGACTACGGCACCAGGACAGGGTCAGGGGAGCTTGGTTTTTTTTCCCCACGTCAGTGGAGCATGATCAGGGATGCATGCACTGTCCTCTCACCATTTGAGGAGGCCACGAGGATGGTGAGCAGTGACAGTGCATGCATCAGTGACACTGTCCCTCTTGTCCACCTGTTGGAGCATACGCTGCGTGGGATAATGGACAGGGCACTTGAGGCAGAACAGAGGCAGGAAGAGGAGGACTTCCTTGCCTCTCAAGGCCCCCTTTATCCGGACAGTGTTCCTTCTGTCCCACCCATCACACAGGAAGAGGATGAGGAGGAGGAGGAGGAGGAGGATTGTGTGAGCATGGAGGTGGAGCCTGGCACTCAGCATCAGCAGCAGCAGTCTTTTAGGGATGATGTACAGTCCCAACAAACCAGTGGACTTGTACGTGGCTGGGAGGAGGTGGCTGGCGATCATGTCATCCTCAGTGACCCAGAAGACTCCGGACCGAATGCCTCAGCTAACCTATGCTGCATGGCCTCCCTGATCCTGCAAAGCCTGCGGAAGGATCCTCGTGTTCTTCGGATCAAGGAGAGGGACCATTACTGGCTGGCCACTCTCCTTGATCCGCGGTACAAGGGTAAGGTTGCGGACCTTATCTTGCCGTCGCAGAGGGAGCAGAGGATGAGACATCTCAGGGAGGCCTTGCAGAAAGGTCTGTGCAACGCGTTCCCAGAAACTGGGAGGCTACAAACTCCTGGTCCTGGGCGACGAGTTGCTGAGGCTTCGGTCAGTGGCAGAAGGAGCGGTGGGGAAGGTGGACGTCTGACCGATGCGTTCAGACAATTTTTTAGTCCGCAGCCCCAAGGTATGATCGGTTCCAGCAACCATCGCCAGCGTCTGATATACATGGTGCAGGAATACCTTGGGCAAGGTCAGACTTGGACACCTTTCCCACCGAAAATCCTCTGGCTTACTGGGTCCTGAGGATGGATCACTGGCCAGAGCTTGCACAGTATGCAATTGAGCTACTGGCCTGTCCTGCCTCCAGCGTTCTTTCCGAACGCACATTCAGTGCTGCTGGAGGATTTGTGACTGATCATAGGGTGCGCCTGTCCACCGCCTCGGTTGATCGACTGACATTCATCAAAATGAATCAGTCTTGGATCACCACCAGCTACCAGGCACCTGAGGCGGATATAACCGAATAATTTTTAATGTCACATCCCTTCAAGACTGCCTATGCTGATGCTGAGTGACTGTCCTCTTATGTTCACTGACTATCCTCTTCCTCCTCCTCAATGATCCATGCCACCACACCAGTGCCTAAGGCACAATTTTTCAGCCCCTGTTTAACAGGGGCGTGTACTTACAATTTTTTAAAAAATGCTTCGCAACACGTGTGACTGCTGTGCTCCAAGTACAGTCTCTGTGAGGGCCGTGTTGCAGTGTTGTGGCACCAGCACCAGTGCCTAAGGCACAATTTTTCAGCCCCTGTTTAACAGGGGCGGGTACTTACAATTTTTTTAAAAAAAATGCTTCGCAAACACGTGTGACTGCTGTGCTCCAAGTACAGTATCTGTGAGGGCCGGGTTGCAGTGTTGTGGCACCAGCACCAGTGCCTAAGGCACAATTTTTCAGCCCCTGTTTAACAGGGGCGGGTACTTACAATTTTTAAAAAAAATGCTTCGCAACACGTGTGACTGCTGTGCTCCAAGTACAGTATCTGTGAGGGCCGGGTTGCAGTGTTGTGGCACCAGCACCAGTGCCTAAGGCACAATTTTTCAGCCCCTGTTTAACAGGGGCGTGTACTTACAATTTTTTAAAAAAATGCTTCGCAACACGTGTGACTGCTGTGCTCCAAGTACAGTATCTGTGAGGGCCGGGTTGCAGTGTTGTGGCACCAGCACCAGTGCCTAAGGCACAATTTTTCAGCCCCTGTTTAACAGGGGCGGGTACTTACAATTTTTTAAAAAAATGCTTCGCAACACGTGTGACTGCTGTGCTCCAAGTACAGTCTCTGTGAGGGGTTGCAGTGTTGTGGCACCAGCACCAGTGCCTAAGGCACAATTTTTCAGCCCTGTTTAACAGGGGCGGGTAATTACAAATCTTGATCTAATAGTTCACAGCAGGGCCCATTCCTGCGCCCACCAAGAGTAACTATGAGGGCCTGCAGTCTTGTGGCAACACCGTCCACCACCACCGCCAAAGGCCCAATTTTTCTGCCCTGTTCATCAGGTGCTTGCAATTACAAATCTTGATCTAATAACTCACAACAGGGCCCATTCCTGCGCCCACCAAGAGTAACTGTGAGGGCCTACAGTCTTGTGGCAACACCGTCCACCACCACCGCCAAAGGCCCAATTTTTCTGCCCTGTTCATCAGGTGCTTGCAATTACAAATCTTGATCTAATAACTCACAGCAGGGCCCATTCCTGCGCCCACCAAGAGTAACTGTGAGAGCTTACAGTCTTGTGGCAACACCGTCCACCACCACCGCCAAAGGCCCAATTTTTCTGCCCTGTTCATCAGGTGCTTGCAATTACAAATCTTGATCTAATAACTCACAGCAGGGCCCATTCCTGCGCCCACCAAGAGTAACTGTGAGAGCTTACAGTCTTGTGGCAACACCGTCCACCACCACCGCCAAAGGCCCAATTTTTCTGCCCTGTTCATCAGGTGCTTGCAATTACAAATCTTGATCTAATAACTCACAGCAGGGCCCATTCCTGCGCCCACCAAGAGTAACTGTGAGAGCTTACAGTCTTGTGGCAACACCGTCCACCACCACCACCACCCCCAATTTTTCTGCCCTGTTCAACAGGTGCATGCAATTACAAATCTTGATCTAATAACTCACAGCAGGGCCCATTCCTGCGCCCACCAAGAGTAACTGTGAGAGCTTACAGTCTTGTGGCAACACCGTCCACCACCACCGCCAAAGGCCCAATTTTTCTGCCCTGTTCATCAGGTGCTTGCAATTACAAATCTTGATCTAATAACTCACAGCAGGGCCCATTCCTGCGCCCACCAAGAGTAACTGTGAGAGCTTACAGTCTTGTGGCAACACCGTCCACCACCACCGCCAAAGGCCCAATTTTTCTGCCCTGTTCATCAGGTGCTTGCAATTACAAATCTTGATCTAATAACTCACAGCAGGGCCCATTCCTGCGCCCACCAAGAGTAACTGTGAGAGCTTACAGTCTTGTGGCAACACCGTCCACCACCACCACCACCCCCAATTTTTCTGCCCTGTTCAACAGGTGCATGCAATTACAAATCTTGATCTATTAACTCATAGCAGGGCCCATTCCTGTGCCCACCAGTCTTGTGGCTACACCAACATCTAATAGGGCAAATTTCTGCAGAGTATATACGCCAGGCCCCTACTTTCAAACATCCAACTTACAAACGACTCCTACTTGCAAATGGAAAGAGAAAACAGGAAGTGAGAGGAAATCTACCCCTAGGAAGGGAAATTCTATCCTGTTAGATTTAATTTGGGAAAAAGGTATCTCCTCTCTACTGATACTTTATCACCAATCCTTGTTTCAATTAAAACCCCACTTTTCCAAAAACATTTGTCATTGGGACGGAAAGTGAGGTGACATGTTCTGAACAGATGTGCAAAGACAGCAAATGTTACAGGGGTGATAACCCCTCCCTATGTTCTCCAAAAAGCTTAAAAATAGATTTTTTTGGGATGGAGCTACACTTCATAATGTACCTGTTCAGATTCTACTTAAGAACAAACCTAAAGCCGCAAGTGGTTTTAAATGGCTTCTTTTTTTCCTTTACAAATGTCATTTTGTGCAAGGACAGTTCTAAACACGGGAAACACATGCCACTTCACAGGCATACTTTAGACACCCCCCAGGTACCATATTTAAAGGAAAATTTCACTTTTTTTTTTTCACTTTATGCATCATTAAAATGACTGCTCCCGAAAAAACGTTAGTTTTTAAAAGTTCTTTTTGCATTGATATATGTCCCCTGGGGCAGGACCCGGGTCCCCAAACCTGTTTTATGACATTAACATGCATATTGGCCGTTGTAATTAGCACTTTTGATTTCGAACGTTCGCGTCCATTATAACGTATAGGGTTCGAAAATTCGCGCGAACTTTCGGTCCGTTCGAAGGTTCTGGTTCGAACCGAACCCGGGGGTGTTCGGCTCATCCCTACTAACCAGACCAGTGATCCATGCTTCTGTATACAGTTCTTATGGAGAGGAATTTGGTCTGGCATGGTTTACACTTACACTGCAGCAAACAGTTCCAGACCACAAATGAACCGTGCCTGGGAACCACCTCTTCCAAGTAGTCCTGGGCATGGCACACTTAACCTATCCTGGGTGCATGCTCTTCATCAGAGTCAAGTTACCACTCCCCTCTAGATACCATAATTTGATAGGCATCATGACATGTTGACACAATTTAGTAATATCTGATATAAAACTGTGAAATCTATAAAATAACATTGGTAAACCAATCATGAGTCATATGCACCCAAACACTTAGACATATACATTTTTTCTATGCAATAAGGTTATGTTTATTATAATTTTCTTCAAGTAGCAAGGGGTCTTCTGCTTTCTATGTCTGCAAAATCTTTGGCTGAGTAACATACAGGTCTGATGTTTCAATGTAGACACATAATGTATATGGTCAGAAAACACATAGGGGTCCATTATAAGAAATTTGCTGGGCGAATGTTACAAGCTTTCACTCAGTCTGACTATGTTTTACCTAATATGTTAATTTCCTTTGATTGCCAGCTTTATCTAATAGCAAAAAATTGGTATTTTTCCTGAAATACCTAAATCAGGAAAATACTGCAGCATGGTCACCAGAGGTTGCATACGAAATTACTGCATTAACCACTTTCAGACCGGACCAATTTGCAGCCAAAGGACCAGGCCCCTTTTTGCGATTCGGCACTGCGTCGCTTTAACTGACAATTGCGCGGTCGTGCGACGTGGCTCCCAAACAAAATTGACGTCCTTTTTTTCCCACAAATAGAGCTTTCTTTTGGTGGTATTTGATCGCCCCTGCGGTTTTTATTTTTTTTTGCGCTATAAACAAAAATAGAGCGACAATTTTGAAAAAAATGCATTATTTTTTATTTTTTGCTATAATAAATATCCCCCCAATAAATATCCCCCAAAAATATATAAAAAAACATTTTTTTTTCCTCAGTTTAGGCCGATACGTATTCTTCTACATATTTTTGGTAAAAAAAATTGCAATAAGCGATTATTGATCGGTTTGCGCAGAAGTTATAGCATTTACAAGATAGGGGATAGTTTTATAGCATTTTTATTAATAATTTTTTTTTTATTATTAATGGCGGAGATCTGCGATTTTTTTTGTGACTGCGACATTATGGCGGACACATCGGACATTTTTGACACATTTTTGGGACCATTGTCATTTTTACAGCAATTAATGCATTTAAATGCATTGATTTCTGTATAAATGACACTGGCAGTTTAGGAGTTAACCACAAGGTGGCAGTGTAGGGGTTAAGTAGGCCTAGGGGTGTTTTTTTTACTGTGGGGGGGCGTGGCTGTCAGCTAGTGAATGCTGATCTCTGCTCCAATCACAGGGAGCAGAGATCGGCGTCACTAGTTGCTAGGCAGAACGGGGAGATGCTGTTTATCTCGGCATCTCCCCGTTCAGCCGCTCCGTGAGACGATCGCGGGAGTCCCCGCGGCGATCGAGTCTGCGGGGACCGCAGCCGGACTCACGGGGGTCCCCGACCGGCGCGGGAGCGCGCCGCTCCCGGCGCGCTCCCGATGGCACGGACAGGCTAAAGGAGGGACGTATATATACGCCCTCCTGCCTGTACGTGCCATTCTGTCGACGTATATCGTCGTGCGCCGGTCGGCAAGTGGTTAAAGTGGACCTTCAGTCATTTTTTCAACTTTCCATCTATTAAATACTCTGCCCTTGTTGTTTTAACTTTGGATAGTACAATCTTTTTCGCCCAGTAAATACCTTATACAGCCCACTTCCTCTTTCTTGTCTGGTAAAAAGCCTAGGCTTATGACATGCACAGCTCTCTCTCTCTCTTGTGAGAGTTTGCCAGGAAGGGAGGGGGGAATGAGTCATAAGAGGCCAAATTAGAGCTGCAGGGCTGCAGAGCTGGAGGTGTGCCTCTGTGTGTCTGTGTAAAGCCAGGAAGTGAACAGGCAGCAGCTTCAGCTGCCTTCAGTTAAAATGGATGCAGCCAGACTTAGTGGAGGGAGATTTCTGCGGCATATTTGGCAAGTACAGAATCACAGTATATATAAAATAATATGCAAAGTGGTTGGAGGGGAAGCTTCAGAATAGCAAAGATGTTTTTATTACAAATTATGTGAGCAGACTGCAGTTCCTCTTAAAATAAGATACGGACAGAATGCATGACAACTGGGCGAATGCTTGTGTCATTTATCCAGTGATGTTTTTTTTTTTTGGCAATAGTAGTGCCGTTAACAACTACAAAGCAACTAGCCAATTTAAATAACAATATGTTATGAAAAAAATAAAACTTCCCAGGAAATAACAACCCCCCAGGATCAGTGCCCATTTCTGCAATAACAATCCCCAGCATTACTGCCAGTTTCCACAATAATAACCACCAGCATTGGTGTCCATTTCTGCAATGATCCCCAGCATTGGTGTCCGTTTCTGCAATGATCCCCAGCATTGGTGTCAGTTTCTGCAAAAATAATTGCCAGCATTGGTGTCAGTTTCCGCAATAATAACTGCCAGCATTGGTGCCATAGATGGTCAGTGGCATTATGATATTTTAAAACCCTGCAGCATGAAGGAGCCAATTTACACTGACATTTGTCACTAATTCAGCTTAAGGGGTCAGTGGCAGTGTTTATTAACCCCCTTGTGCTGTATTTGTTTGTAAGTGTCAGTGTTAAATACCCCTTTGTATTGCAGCATGAATAGGTTAATTAACACTGCCCCTGGCCACTACTGCATTAGAGATCAGCGGTAGTGTCTATTAATACCTTGTGCTGAATTAGTGGCCAATGTCAGTACATTAACCCCTTCATGCTGCATATTACTGGCTAATGACAGTGTTAGTTAATTAACCCCCAATCACAAAACCCACCAGAGTTCCCAAGACATTAACCATTCCGGTGCACTGAAAAAGAGTCACTGCAACATTACACTGTTAAGCAACATATACGGGATAGAAGCCAGCAGGCATTTTACATTGTATATATAATAAATTCAAAAAAACAGACAAGCAATTCATTTGAAATAAAATATTTTATTGGATAAAAATCTTGGCCACAGAGTTTTTTTTTGGTTTAAAGTGGGGTTCCAGTCAAAAAAAAAAAAGGGGCTTAAAAATCATAAAAAAAATCAAAAAAAAATAATTGGAAAAAAAAAAATTTTTTACTCACCTCCAAATGCCTGTTGCTATGGGGTCCCTCGTAGTCTGCCACCTTCAGTGCCCGGGCTAAACGTCACTTCCCCCTCGGCGCCGCACAGTCATCTGGGACGTGTCCCAGATGACTGAGCGTCAAATCACGGCGCACGGTGCCGCTCGCGCATGCGCAGTGGGTGCCCGGCTGTGAAGCCACAGCCGGGTTCCCACATTAGGAATGCCGGCGCCGCGAGCGGCTCGTGGAACGAGGGGGGGTCTCGTTCCCCCGCATCGCTGGACCCTGGGACAGGTAAGTGTCCGATTTTTAAAAGTCAGCAGCTGCAGTATTTGTAGCTGCTGACTTTTAAAAAAATTTATTTTTTTTCCCCAGGACGGAGCTCCACTTTAATACATTTTCTAAAATATTTAAAAATAATTTTATTATCACATCACTTAAATGTATAGATAAATAAATAAATAAACCCAGCCACTACGGCTCAGGCTTAATAATATTCTCTCTTCTAAATAGTAGAAAACAAACTTACCCCAAAGACAAAGATCTGAACCACATAAAAAAGCTGTGACAAGGGAGAGGGGGTGGGGAGCTGTCCTATTCACTTTTTTCTGGCAGCTGTCAACGGTCCATAACCAGTAGCCCCTACATGCATTTATTGGTGGGTTAACTGATTTTTAACTGACCTATCCTATATTAAATGTGAAATGTATATCATTTCATTGGATAACTCATGCTAGCCTATGAATTTATCCCATTTTCAAAACTATTGGGTTATATTTAAGACAATTACTGCTGCCTCAGATCCCATGAGGAACGGGGGGGCCTATAAATAGGCTTTTTTCCCCACTTTTTCCTTTACATTCTCCTCTGTCTGTCATTGTTTACTTGCCTAATCTGAGCAACATGCACGCTCCCTCGTGGTGCCTCTCTCTCTTCTTGTCCCGGCCTCTGAATGACATCATGACAGAGGCGGGGACTAGAAATGATCTGTCGGGGGAAGTTTATTCCTCCTGACAGAGAAGTGTAATGGATGTCTACTAGTGCGGAGTGTAGGAGCGCATGGAGCGTTGCAGCACTCGGCACACCACTGCAGCTCTGTAAGGGCACTGTGGAGGGTCAGAAGGTCTGACTTCAGCAGTGATCTGTAAATGTGTACCGATGTTCATCTGCCATGGGGCACAGTTTAGCCAGCACTGCCTGCACTCATCTCTTCACGCCCCCCCTTGTCCTGGCCTTGGTGTCACCCCTCTGGCGGGTATCACTTGGGTGATCCCCCCATAGCAACACCACTGCTTAAGAACTGTGAAAAAAAACATTTAGGTAACAAGGAAATCATTTTTAATATGAGCAGTGCTGTAAATAATCATGACATAGTGGAGAAATTGGTCAAAGACACACTGGGATTTATTAAAAGACTAGACTAGAGCATGTTCACCTCCAAGGGGAATTTTCATAAATGAGGGGAAGCAAAGTGAAAACTGACTTCACAAAAATACCCAATCACAAACAAGGAAAATTAAAGAACATCACTCTATGTACTAATCTAAGTGAATCTTACTGATTTTTTCACTTAGCGTAGTGAATGATCTGGCTTCAATAAACCAATCACGAACAAGTAAAAAGCCTGTTTTTTTATTTTCTCTGTGTATCAGTGGGCATGTGGAAAGGACATTTTCACTTTATTTCACCTTATTTACTAAGGTAGGAGAAAATCTACTTTTAAAAGGGAAAAATAATTTTGTAATGGAACATGATGTAATGTTTTAGGAAATCGGGGTTAATAACAGGTGCTGGACTACAATTTAGACATTCCCCAGTTCAAACAAAGACATTAAAAAAGGAAAAAAATAAACAAAAGCATTTTGTCACTAACCTTTTTATACAGTATATGTGCACTGCAAAGTTGTAATTGACCAGTGTTTTATCATGGAGACAAAGTATATGTTTTCCTTCACACAGGTACATAAAGTGTTACTGATGAGTTTGTAATTCTGCCCACCCAGCCACCGGGAAAAAAAAAAAACTTTGACCAAATAAACTATATTTGTTTTTAATTGTAAATATTTTTGTCTAACAAGGCAATGGATTCACATGCAATGATATTAATGAGTGCCAGGGCAACAATTCCTGTTCAGCAAATGCCACCTGTACTAACACACCTGGCAATTACAGCTGCGCCTGCAAAGATGGATTCACAGGTAATTTAGATAAATCAGGTCTTATGTATGTGTGACCAGTGTTCAGAAAACAATATCAATTATGAATGTTTTATCATTGATTAATCTTGCTTGTTATATATACTTGTTTATCATTTTACATCAAATGTTTTTCACTGTACAAAATTTCTACATAAAGACTCTTATGCCACGTACACACGAGCCAACCGAAAAATTGAGAACTTGCTCTTATCAGACTTTTGCTGGCGGAATTTCCGATCGTGTGTACGCGGCATTAGTTTGATTAAAAAGGTTAAAATCAGGTAGAGGGGAAGCTGGAAAAGCTGGAAGTAGGAAAATTATGTTTTTAAATTGCCTCTTAAATTCTCTTAGGATGCGCTCACACTGGGAATGGTTTAGGTGAACCATACCCGAGTTCACTTGTTCCCCTTCCCTACTCCCCCGCTTGTCTACACTCACACTAGACAAGTTGTCCTGGACACACATCATCACTCCTGCTAACCAGACCAGTAATCCATGCTTCTGTATACAGTTTTTATGGAGAGTTATGTGGTCTGGCATGGGCTCTACTTACACTGTAGCAAACAGTTACAGACCACAATGAACCCTGCCTGGAACCACCTCCTCCAAGTGGTCCTGGACACGGTACACTTAACCGATCTTGGGTGCATGTTCTTCATCAGAGCTAGTTTGCTCACAATAAATCCATCTTCAACTGCCGTTAGTTACATTCTATCTGTCTTAGCATGCATAAAAGTGATTGTAAACTCACTTAGTAAAAAGCATGCAATTCCCTGGCTTTCATAATACTAAGTGTCCTGTACCTGTAAAGCCATTCTATACCTTTATTTATTAGCGGTGTTTACGTGAGCAGCCAGCTCGCCTCTCTCCCGATCTGACAGGTACAGCGGAAGGGGCAGAGATTCCCCCGCTGATGTCTGTTGAGAGTAGGAGAGGAGCGAGCCGGCCGGTCACGTAAACGCATATACAGGACACTTGGTATTATGAAAGTCAGGGGATTGCATGATTTTTACTAAGTTATTACAGCAGCAGGAGGGGGGGGGGGGGGGTGGCGGGCCCTGATACAGAGCTGACAAGCAAGGAGGGAGGGGGAGATAGGACAGACAACAGACAGGAGAGCTGCGGATGATGGAGGCACGTAAACTGACCATGGTTTCAGGGCTCAGTAGCCATAATAAACCGTGGTCAGTTTACAGGGGGGAGGGTATAGCCAGGCAGGATCAGCCAGGTATTTTAGGTGTTTTGAGGGGGGAGGGGGCCAAATTACACAGCACAAGCACAGTGCTGTATAACATGCTTTAAAAGAGAAGGTTCCTTTTTTTTTTCTTTTTTCTTTTAGGTCAACAAACATTCCTCTCTAAATACCATATGATAGACCAAAATAAGATGACATGATTTAGTAATATCAGGTATAAAACTGTCAAATCTATAAAAAATACATTAGTAAACAAATCATGGGTCATATACACCCAAACTCCTAGACATACAGGCTTTTTTCTATGCAATAAGGTTATGTTTATTATAATTTGCTTCAAATAGCAAGGGGTCTTCTGCTTTCTGTGTCTGCAAAGTCTTTAGCTGAGTAACATACAGGTCTGATGTTTCAATGTAAACACATACTGTAAATGGTCAGAAAACACACAGGGGTTTATTTATAAGAAATTTGCTGGATGAATGTTACAAGCTTTCACTCAGTCTTCAGAAATTCTGACTGTAGTTTGCCAACTTTATCTAATGGCAAAAATGTAGTATTTTCCCTGAAATACTTCAATAAGGAAAATACTGCATTATGGCCACTAGAGGTTGCATAGGAAATCATTGCATTAAAGTGGTGTTGCACTCAAAAAAAAAATGCTTAAAATTCCTAAAAAAATTTAAAATAAAATAATTGCAAATTTTTTTAACTCACCTCTAAATGCCTGTTGCTAGGGGGTCCCTTGTAGTCTGCCTCCTTCGGTGCCTGGGCTGATGACATCCCTTTCCATTGGCGCAGGAAGGGCTCCCTCCCTCCTGTCAGTCATCTGGGACACGTCCCAGATGACTGCACAGGCAAAAACGGCACGCGGCGTCGCTCACGCATGCGCAGTGGGTGCCCGGCTGTGAAGCCACAGCCGGGTGCCCACAGTTGCAATGCCAGCGCCTCCGAGCGGATCGAGGGACGAGCGGGGCTTCGACCCCTGCATCGCTGGACCCTGGAACAGGTAAGTGTCCGATTATTAAAAGTCAGCAGCTGCAGTATTTGTAGCTGCTGACTTTAAATTTATTTTATTTTTTTAATGGATACTACGGTCAGAATTCATGACAAATAGGCACATGCTTGTATCATTTATCTAGTGATTTACTTTTATTTTTTTATATATAGACCCAAATGGAGATTTCTGACGTTTTGTTTCCATGTAAGTGCTGCTTAACCATTTGCCGACCGCTGCATGTACATATACATCGGCAGAATGGCACGGCTGGGCAAATGAGTGTCCCTTTGGGTACGTCCCTTTGAATTTGCCGCTGTGTGGTCACGTGCGCACCGCCGACCCTGCCACAAGCTCCGCTATCGTCTCACGGAGCTGAAGAACGGGGAGATGCTAATGTAAACAAGCATCTCCCTGTTCTGCCTAGTGACACTGTCACTGATCATAGCTCCCTGTGAACGGGAGCTATGATCAGTGATGTGTCACACACAGCCCCTCCCCCTAACAGTTAGAATCACTCCCTAGGACACACTTAACACCTTCCTAACCAGCTAGTGGTTAACCCCTTCACTGCTAGTGTCATTTTTACAGTAATCAGTGCAATTTTATAGCACTGATCGCTGTAAAAATGACAATGGTCCCATAAATGTGTCAAAATTGCCCGATGTGTCTGCCATAATGTTGCAGTCCCAATAAAAATCGCAGATCGCCACCATTACTAATAAAAAAATATGTAGAATTAAAAATGCCACAAAACTAACCACTATTTTGTAGACGCTATAACTTTTGCGCAAACAAATCAATAAACGCGTTTTGCGTTTTTTTTTACCAAAAATATGTAGAAGAATATGTATCGGCCTAAACTGAGGAAAAATTTTTTTTTTTTTTTTTTATATTTTTTGGGGATATTTATTATAGCAAAAAGTAAAAAATAATGCATTTTTTTCAAAATTGTGGCTCTATTTTTGTTTATAGCGCAAAAAATAAAAAGGAACACCTTTGACCAATTTAGGCCCCTTTCACACTGGGGCGGTTTGCAGGCGCTATTGTTCTAAATATAGCGCCTGCAAACCGACCCGAAACAGCTGTTGCTGTGTCTTCAGTGTGAAAGCCCGAGGGCTTTCATACTGAAGCGGTGCGCTTGCAGGACGCTGAAAAATGTCCTGCAAGCCGCATCTTTGGTGCGCTGTGTATTTACCGCTCCTAATGCGCCCCCTCCCATTGAAAAAAAATTGGGGCAGCGCTCCAAACCCGCGCGCAAAGCGCCGCTCCAGCGCACCTAAAACGACGGTAAAGCGGCGCTAAATATAGCTCCACTTTACCATCCACTTTCGCCATCGCGCCCAGCGCCCCAGTGTGAAACTAGCCTTACTAAAAGAGTTTGGGATTGATTTACTAAAAGAGTTGAATGTGTTCACCTTCAAAGTGAGTTTTCATTTTGTAAAGTAGTATGTAAGGGAAGCAAAGTGAAAACTGACTTCACAAAAATATCCAGACATCTGCAAGGAAAATGAACCAATTCTGGACTGCCCACTGTATATATACGTCATTATTTTGACCATTTTGACCTTAATCCTGGTATTTTTTATACAGCGGGCGAATCGGCATCTGATAAAAGTTTATCATTCAAAAAAGTGTATTTTTCACCAAAAATTGCATTTGTAAAACAGCTACGCAAATACAGTGTGACATAAAATATTGCAACAATCTCCATTTTATTCTCTAGGGTCTCTGCTAGTAAAACTATATATAATGTTTGGGGGTTCTAAGTAATTTTCTATCAAAAAAAATACTAATGTAAACCTGTAAACAACAAGTGTCAGAAAAAGGCCTGTCAACCCATTCACTAATCTAGTGAATGTTCCTGATGTTTTTCACTTTGCTTAGTGAGTGAGCTGACTTCAATTAACCAATCGTAAACGTAAAGTAAAAGGCATGTGTTTTTTATTTTCTTTGTACATCATTGTGCATGTTCAAAGGAAAACGCAAACACACAAAGAAAATAATTTTGTCACTAACCTTTATATACAGGCGATACTTGAAAAATTTGAATATTGTGCAAAAGTTCATTTATTTCACTAATGCAACTTAAAAGGTGAAACTAATATATGAGATAAACTTATTACATGCAAAGCAAGATAGTTCAAGCCGTGATTTGTCATAATTGTGATGATTATGGCTTACAGCTCATGAAAACCCCAAATCCACATTCTCAGAAAATTAGAATATTGTGAAAAGGTGCAACATTGTAGGCTCAAAGTGCCCCACTCTAATCAGCTAATTAAGCCATAACATCTGCAAAGGGTTCCTGAGCCTTTAAATGGCCTCTCATTCTGGTTCAGTAGGAATCAATCATGAGAAAGACTGCAGACCTGACTCTTGTGCAGAAAACCATCATTGACACCCTCCATAAGGAGGGAAAGCCTCAAAAGGTAATTGCAAAAGAAGTTGGATGTTCCCAAAGTGCTGTATCAAAGCACATTAATAGAAAGTTATGTGGCATGGGAAAGGTGTGGAAGAAAAAGGTGCACAAGCAGCAGGGATGACCGCAGCCCGGAGAGGATTGTCAGGAAAAGGCCATTCAAAAGTGTTGGGGACTCTCACAAGGAGTAGACTGAGGCTGGGGTCAGTGCATCAAAAGCCACCACACACAGACGGATCCTGAACATGGGCTTCAAATGTCGTATTCCTCTTGTCAACCCACTTTTGAACAACAAACAACATCAGAAGCGTCTTACCTGGGCTAAAGAAAAACAAACCTGGTCTGTTGCTCAGTAGTCCAAAGTCCTCTTTTCTGATGAGAACAAATTTTGCATCTCATTTGGAAACCAAGGACCCAGAGTATGGAGGAAGAATGGAGAGGAACACACTGCAAGATGCTTGAAGTCCAGTGTGAAGTTTTCCCAGTCTGTGTTGATTTGGGGAGCCATGTCATCTGCTGGTGTTGGTCCACTGTGCTTCATTAAGTCCAGGGTCATTAAGTCCAGGAGATTTTGGAGCACTTCATGCTTCCTTCCACAGATGTGCTCTATGGGGATGCTGACTTAATTTTCCAGCAGGACTTGGCACCTACCCACACTGCCAAAAGCACCAAAACCTGGTTTAATGACCGTGGGATTACTGTACTTGATTGGCCAGCAAACTCGCCTGACCTGAACCCCATAGAGAATCTATGGGGCATTGCCAAGAGAAAGATGAGAGACATGAGACTGAACAATGCAGAAGAGCTAAAGGCCGCTATTGAAGCATTCTGGTTTTCCATAACACCTCAGCAGTGCCACAGGCTGATAGCTTCCATGCCACACTGCATTGAGGCAGTAATTGCTGCAAAAGGGGCCCAAACCGAGTACATATGCATGCGTATACTTTTCAGAGGTCCGATATTGTTCTGTGTACAATCCTTGTTTTTATTGATGTAATATTTCACATTTTCTGAGATTATGGATTTGGGGTTTTCATGAGCTGTAAGCCATAATCTTCACAATTATGACAAATCACGGCTTGAACTATCTTGCTTTGCATGTAATGAGTCTATCTCATATATTAGTTTCACCTTTTAAGTTGCATAAGTGAAATAAATTCACTTTTGCACGATATTTTCAAATTTTTCGAGTATCATCTGTACAAGTGCACTGCAAAGATGTAGTTGAGCAGTGTGGAGACAAAGTATACATTTTTCTTCACACGGGTACATAAATTGTAACATTACTGATGTGTGTGTAATCCCCCCCCCCCCCCCCCCCCCCCCCAAAAAAAAAAGAAACAACCTTTTACCAAATAAACTGTATTTGTTTTTAATTGTAAATGTTTTTGTCTAACAAGGCGATGGATTCACATGCAATGATATTAATGAGTGCCAGGGCAACAATTCCTGTTCACCAAATGCCACCTGTACTAACACACCTGGCAATTACAGCTGCTCCTGCAAGGATGGATTCACAGGTAACTTAGATAAATCAGGTCTTATGCTAGTATGAGTTACCAGTGTTCAGAAAACAATATAAATTATGAATGTTTCATTATGGATTAATCGTGCTTGTATTATATGCTTATTTATCATTTTACATCAAATGTTATTCACTGTACAAAAATCTTACATAAAGACTCTTAGTTTGATTCAAAAGGTTAAAATCAGGTAGAGGGGAAGCTGGAAAAGCTGGAAGTAGTAAAATGATGTTTTTAAATTGCCTCTTAAATTCTCTTAGGATTGACTCACACTGGGAATGGTTTAGGTGAACCATACCAGAGTTCACTTGTTCCCCCCTCCCTACTTCCCCCGCTTGTCTACACTCACACTAGACAAGTTGTCCTGGACACACTTACATCATCAATCCTGCTAACCAGACCAGTGATTCATGCTTCTGTATACAGCTTTTATGGAGAGTTATGTGGTCTGGCATGGGTTCTACTTACACTGCAGAAAACAGTTACAGACCACAAATGAACCCTGCCTGGAAGCACCTCCTCCAAGTGGTCCTGGACACGGTACACTTAACCAATCTTGGGTGCATGTTCTTCATCAGAGCTAGTTTGCTCACAATAAATCTATCTTCAACTGCCGTTAGTTACATTCTATCTGTCTTAGCATGCATGAAATTGGTTGTAAACTCACTTAGTAAAAAGCATGCAATTCCCTGGCTTTCATAATACTAAATGTCCTGTACATGTGCCTTATTAAAAAAAGCCATTCTATACCTTATGTATTAGCGCCGCTCGACGCTCATGTGAGCAGCTGGCTCGCCTCTCTCCTGATCTGACAGGTACAGCAGAAGGGGGCAGAGATTCCCCCGCTGATGTCTGTTGGGAGTAGGAGAGAGCGTCGAGTGCCACTATTGCATCAGGTATAGAATGGCTTTTTTTAATAAGGAGCATATACAGGACACTTGGTATTATGAAAGTCAGGAGATTGCATGATTTTAACTAAGTTATTACAGCAGCAGAAGGGGTGGGGTGGCGGGCCCTGACACAGAGCTGACAAGCAGGGAGGGAGGGGGAGATAGGACAGACAAGAGACAGGAGAGCTGCGGATGATGGAGGCACGTAAACTGACCACAGTGTCAGGGCTCAGTAGCCATAATAAACCGTGGTCCGTTTACAGGGGGGAGGGTATAGCCAGGCAGGATCAGCCAGATATTTTAGGAGTTTGGGGGGGGGGGCAAAAGTACACAGCACAAACACTGTGCTGTATAACATGCTTTAAATGAGAAGGATCCTTTTTTTTTGGGGGGGGGGGGGGTTAACAAACATTCCTCTCTAAATACCATAATATGATAGTCTAAAATAAGATGACATGATTTAGTAATATCTCGTATAAAACTGTCAAATCTATAGAATTACATTGGTAAACAAATCATGGGTCATATACACCCAAACTCCTAGCCATACAGGCTTTTTTCTATGCAATAAGGTTATATTTATTATAATGTTCTTCAAATAGCAAGGGGTCTTCTGCTTTCTATGTCTGCAAAGTCTTAGCTGAGTAACATACAGGTCTGATGTTTCAATGTAAACACATTCTGTAAATGGTCAGAAAACATATATTTATAAGAAATTTGCTGGAAGAATGTTACAAGCTTTCACTCAGTCTTCAGAAATTCTGACTGTATTTTGCCTAATTTGTTAATTTCTTATGATTGCCAACTTTATCTAATGGCAAAAATGTAGTATTTTCCCTGAAATACTTCAATCAGGAAAATTCTGCATTATGGCCACTAGAGGTTGCATAGGAAATAATTGCATTAAGCAATATACCGTCAGAATTCATAACAAATAGGCACATGCTTGTATCATTTATCTAATGATTTATCTTTATATTTTATAAGTAGAACCAAATGGAGATTTCTGACATTGGAGAAATTGGTCAAAGGCACACTGGGATTGATTTACTAAAAGAGTAGAATGTGTTCACCTTCAAAGTGAGTTTTCATTTTGCAAATTAGTATACAAGGGGAAGCAAAGTGAAAACTGACTTCACAAAAATACCCAGACATGTGCAAGGAAAATGAACCACTTCCGGGCCGCCCAATGTATATATACTTCATTATTTTTACGTTAAATATCGGGTTTATGGCAGCAGCTATCTGCCATAACCCTAGTATTTTTTATACAGCGGGCGAATCGGCGTCTGATAAAAGTTTATTATTCAAAAAAGTGTATTTTTCCCCAAAAATTGCATTTGTAAGACCGCTGTGCAAATATAGTGCGACATAAAATATTGCAACAATCTCCATTTTATTCTATAGGGTCTCTACTAAAAAAAAAACTATATATAATGTTTGGGGTTTCTAAGTAATTTTCTAGCACAAAAATACTAATGTAAACCTGTAAACAACAAGTGTCAGAAAAAAGCCTGTCAACCCATTCACTAATCTAAGTGAATGTTCCTGATGTTTTTCACTTTGCTTAGTGAATGAGCTGACTTCAACTAACCAATCATAAACAAGTAAAAGACATGTGTTTTTTATTTTCTTTGTATATCAGTGTGCATGTGCAAATGAAGATGCAAACACACAAAGAAAATCATTTTGTCACTAACCTTTATATATACAGTATCTCACAAAAGTGAGTACACCCCTCACATTTCTGTAAATATTTTATTATATCTTTTCATGTGACAACACTGAAGAAATTACACTTTGTTACAATGTAAAGTAGTGAGTGTACAGCTTGTATAACAGTCTACATTTGCTGTCCCCTCAAAATAACTCAACACACAGCCATTAATGTCTAAACCTTTGGCAACATAAGTAAGTACACCCCTAAGTGAAAATGGGGCCCAATTAGCCATTTTCCTCCCCGGTGTCATGTGACTCGGTAGTGTTACAAGGTCTCAGGTGTGAATGGGTAGCAGGTGTGTTAAATTTGGTGTTAATCGCTCTCACTCTCTCATACTGGTCACTGGAAATTTAACATGGCACCTCATGGCAAAGAACTCTCTGAGGATCTAAAAAAAAGTATAGTTGCTCTACATAAAGATGGCATAGTCTATAAGAAGATTGCCAACACCCTGAAACTGAGCTTCAGTGCGGTGGCCAAGACCATACAGTGGTTTAACAGGACAGGTTCCACTCAGAACAGGCCTCGCCATGGTTGACTAAAGAAGTTGAGTGCACATGCTCAGTGTCATATCCAGAGGTTGTCTTTGGGAAATAGAGGTATTAGTGCTTCCAGCATTGCTGCAGAGGTTGAAGGGGTGAGGGGTCAGCCTGTCAGTGCTCAGACCATATGCCGCACACTGTATCAAATTGGTCTGCATGGCTGTCATTCCAAAAGGAAACCTCTTCTAAAGATGATGCACAAGAAAGCCCGCAAACAGTTTGCTGAAGACAAGCAGACTAAGGACATGGATTACTGGAACCATTTCCGGTGGTCTGATGAGACCAAGATAAACTTATTTGGTTTAGATGGTGTCAAGCGTATGTGGCGGTAACCAGGTAAGGAGTACAAAGACAAGTGTGTCTTACCTACAGTCAAGCATGGTGGTTGAAGTGTCATGGTGTTGGGCTGCATGAGTGCTGCTGGCACTGTGGAGCTACAGTTCATTGAGGGAACCATGAATGCCAACATGTACTGTGACATACTGAAGCAGAGCCTGGGTCGCAGTGCAGTATTCCAACATAACGACCCCAAACACACCTCCAAGACGATCACCGCTTTTCTAAAGAAGCTGAGGGTAAAGGTGATGGATTGGCCAAGCATGTCTCCAGACCTAAACCCTATTGAGCATCCGTGGGGCCTCCTCAAATGGAAGGTAGAGGAGCACAAGGTCTCCAACATCCACCAGCTCTGCAATGTCGTCATGGAGGAGTGAAAGAGGATACCAGTGGCAACCTGTGAAGCTCTGGTGAACTCCATGCCCAAGAGGGTTAAGGCAGTGCTGGAAAATAATGGTGGCCACACAAAATATTGACACTTTGGACCCAATTTGGACATTTTCACTTAGGGGTGTGTGACGAAACGTCCCTACACTTCTCTTGAGTGCTTTCGTCATATACCACTTCCTTCCAGTCTGGATACGGATCTCAGATATTCCAACCGCTCCTAAGCACTAAACGAGACGACACTTGCTTAGCTGCTCAACATGGACTGTTTTATTAGAACCAAACTGACAAGTATTTATATACAGTAGAAGAGGAGGTCCCCCTCCTGCTCATATTACTCTAACAATACACCTGTAACAACTTAAAATAAACTAATTAACTAATCCCTTTAAGCAGCCGATGTGACTCTGTGCCCATCAGGATTTCACTACAGGTCAGACTTGTTGTCACTGAGCTAAACACAGTTGATTATAAATTATCATAATTACAACCACAAGACATTTTATCACAATAGTAGGAGACCACCAGTAACAGACGGACCGTCTACTACATTGTACAGAGGACAATGTGATCAGCTCTCTCAATTAACATCTTGAGCTCATGACACTAGCATCTGACAATGTGTGTCCCAACAGCATGAGACAACACACATTATATATACACATATATACAGCATTGAATCTGACTAGCACAGATTATTGATGGTTGGGGTTCTCCTTCACCCTGTGCCCCTTAAAATCCAGGGCCCATAATCGGTTGGCAGGAGGCTCGCATTTAGTCCTCTCAAAAAGCCTGTGTCCCGGCTAGGTCTGTCACAGGGTGTACTCACTTTTGTTGCCAGTGGTTTAGACATTAATGGCTGTGTGTTGAGTTATTTTAAAGGGACAGCAAAGTTACACTGTTATACAAGCTGTACACTCACTACTTTACATTGTTGCAAAATGTAATTTCTTCAGTGTTGTCACATGAAAAGATATAATAAAATATTTACAAAAATATGAGGGGTGTACTCACTTTTGTGAGATACTGCAAGTGAACTGCAAAGATGTAATTGAGCAATGTTTTATGGAGACAAAGTATACATTTTTCTTCACACGGGTACATAAATTGTAACATTACTGATGTGTGTGTAATCCCCCCCCCCCCCCAAAAGAAAAAAAAAAACAACCTTTTACCAAATAAACTGTCTTTGTTTTTAATTGTAAATATTTTTGTCTAACAAGGCGATGGATTCACATGCAGTGATATTAATGAGTGCCAGGGCAACAATTCCTGTTCATCAAATGCCACCTGTACTAACACACCTGGCAGTTACATCTGCTCCTGCAAAGATGGATTCACAGGTAACTTAGATAAATCAGGTCTTAAGTTAGTATGTGTGACCAGTGCTCAGAAAACAATATAAATGATGAATGTTTTATTATGGATTAATCTTGCTTGTATTATATAATTATTTATATCAAATGTTATCCCCTGTACAAAACTTCTACATAAAGACACACTTACATCATCACTCCTGCTAACCAGACCAGTGATCCATGCTTCTGTATACAGTTTTTATGGAGAGTTATGTGGTCTGGCATGGGTTCTACTTACACTGTAGCAAACAGTTACAGACCACAAATGAACCCTGCCTGGAACCACCTCCTCCAAGTGGCCCTGGACATGGTACACTTAACCGATCTTGGGTGCATGTTCTTCATCAGAGCTAGTTTGCTCACAATAAATCTATCTTCAACTTGCCTTTAGTTACATTCTATTTGTCCTAGCATGCATAAAAGTGGTTGTAAACTCACTTAGTAAAAAGCATGCAATTCCCTGGCTTTCATAATACTAAATGTCCTGTACATGTGTCTTATTAAAAAAAAAGCCATTCTAGACCTTATTTATTAGCGCCACTCGACGCTCACGTGAGCAGCTGTCTCGCCTCTCTCCCGATCTGACAGGTACAGCGAAAGGGGCAGAGATTCCCCCGCTAATGTCTGTTGGGAGTAGGAGAGGAGAGAGCCGGACGGTCACCCGAGCACCACTATTAAATCCGGTATAGAACGGCTTTTTTTAATAAGGCGCATATACAGGACACTTAGTATTATGAAAGTCAGGGGATTGCATGATTTTTACTAAGTTATTACAGCAGCAGGAGGGGGGGGGGCTGCAGGCCCTGACACAGAGCTGACAAGCAGGGAGGGAGGGGGGAGATAGTATATAGGAGAGAGAGGAGAGCTGCGGATGACAGAGGCACGTAAACTGACCACGGTGTCAGGGCTCAGTAGCCATAATAAACCGTGGTCAGTTTACAGGGAGGAGGGTATAGCCAGCAGAATCAGCCAGATATTTTAGGTGTTTTTGGGGCAGGGGCAAAATTACACAGCACAAGCACTGTGCTGTATTACATGCTTTAAAGGAGAAGGATCCTTTTTTTATTTTTTTATTACATTGGTAAACAAATCATGGGTCATATACACTCAAACTCCTAGACATACAGGCTTTTTTCTATGCAATAATGTTATTTTTATTATAATTTGCAAATAGCAAGGGGTCTTCTGCTTCTTATGTCTGCAAAGTCTTAGCTGAGTAACATACAGGTCTGATGTTTCAATGTAAACACATACTGTAAATGGTCATAAAACACACAGGGGTTTATTTATAAGAAATTTGCTGGACGAATGTTACAAGCTTTCACTCAGTCTTCAAAAATTCTGACTGTATTTTGCTAAATTTGTTAATCTCCTATGATTGCCAACTTTATCTAATGTCAAAAGTGTGGTATTTTCCCTGAAATACTTCAATCAGGAAAATTCTGCATTATGGCCATTAGAGGTTGCATAGGAAATCATTGCATTAAGTATGGATGAGCCGAACACCCCCCCCCCCCCCCGGTTCGGTTCACACCAGAACCTGCGAACGGACCGAAAGTTCACGCAAACTTTAGAACCCCGTTAAAGTCTATGGGACTCGAACGTTCTAAATCAAAAGTGCTAATTTTAAAGGCTAATATGCAAGTTATTGTCCTAAAAAGTGTTTGGGGACCGAGTCCTGCCCCAGGGGACATGTATCAATGCAAAAAAAAGTTTTAAAAACAGCAGTTTTTTTCGGGAGCAGTGATTTTAATGATGCTTAAAGTGAAAAAAAAATTTGAAATATTGCTTTAAATATCGTATCTGGGGGGTGTCTATAGTATGCCTGTAAAGTGGCGCGTGTTTCCTGTGCTTAGAACAGTCCCTGCACAAAATGACATTTTTAAAGGAATAAAAGTCATTTAAAACTGCTTGCGGCTTTAATTTAATGTCGGGTCCCGGCAATATGGATGAAAATCAGTGAGACAAACGGCATGGGTACCCCCCCCAGTCCATTACCAGGCCATTTGGGTCTTGTATGGATATTAAGGGGAACCCCGCACCCAAATTAAAAAAGAAAAGGCGTGGGTCCCCCAGGCAGTATATACTCTGAACAGCAGTATACAGGCGGTGCAAACAAGACAGGGACTGTAAGTTTGTTGTTAAGTAGAATCTGTTTGCAATTTTGAACTGGTACATTTTTGAAGTGTAGCTCCAGCCAAAAAATCTATTTTTAAGCTTTTTGGAAAACATAGGGAAGGGTTATCACCCCTGTAACATTTGTTTTGCTGTCTGTGCACCTCTTCAGAAGATTTCACCTCACTTTCTGTCCCAATGACAAATGTTTTTTGAAAATTTGTTTTTTTTAGTAAAACAAGGATTGGTGATAAAGCATCAGTGGCGAGGAGACATGTTTTTCCCATATTAACTCTTACAGGAGAGAATTTCCCTTCCTAGGGGTAGATTTCATCCCACTTCCTGTTGTCTTCTTCCCTTTGCAAGTAGGAGTCGTTTGTAAGTTGGATGTTTGAAAGTAGGGGCCTGCCCTATATACTCTGCAGAAAATTGGGCCTTAGCCCTCAAAGTTACTCTTGGTGGGCGCTGGAACGCCCTGCTGTGAACTATTATATCAAGAATTGTAATTACATGCCATTGTTGAACAGTGGTAGAAAAATTGGGCCTTTGGTGGTGGTGGTGCTGGTGCTACAACACTGTAAATCCTCACAGTTACTATTGGTGGGCGCTGGAACGGGCCCTGCTGTGAAATATTATATCAAGAATTGTAATTACATGCACCTGTTGACCAGGGGCAGAAAAATTGGGCCTTAGGCGCTGGTGCTGGTGCCATGACACTGCAACCACTCACAGTTATTGTAGTTGAGCGCAGCAACGAACCCTCCTGCAAAATATTGCATCAAAAATTGTAATTACACGCCCCTGTTAAACAGGGCCTGAAAAATTGGGCTTTAGCCACTGGTGGCGGCGCCCAGAACTAAAAATGTTCTTACAAGCTATCAGCATGATCATTGAGGAGGAAGAGGATAGTCACTCAGCATAACAGGACAGTCACTCAGCATAGGCAGTCTTGAAGGGATCTGACATTTCAAAAAAAATTATTCGGTTACATCAGCATCTGGTGCTTGGTAGCTGGCGGTGATCCAAGACTGATTCATTTTTATGAAGGTCAGTCGATCGACTGAGTCGGTGGACAGGCGCACTCTGTGATCGGTTACAAAGCCTCCAGCACTGAATGTGCGTTCCGAAAGAATGCTGGATGCAGGACTTGCCAGTAGCTCAATTGCATACTGTGCAAGCTCTGGCCAGTGATCCATCCTCAAGACCCAGTAACCCAGAGGATTTTCAGTGGGAAAGGTGTCCAAGTCTGATCTCGCCCCTAGGTATTCCTGCACCATGTAAAACAGACGCTGGCCATGGTTGCTGGAACCGATCATACCTTGGGGCTGCGGACTAAAAAAATTGTCTGAACACATCAGTCAGACAGCCACCTTCTCCACCACTCCTTCTTTGACTGACCGAAGCCTCAGCAACACGTTGTCCAGGGACAGGAATTTGTAACCTCCCAGTCTCTGGGAACATGTTGCACAGACCTGTCAGCAAGGCCTCCCAAAGATGTTTCATCCTCTGCTCCCTCTGCGACAGCAAGATAAGGTCCACAGCCTTACCCTTGTAACATCGATCTAGGAGGGTTGCCAGCCAGTAATGATCCCTCTCCTTGAGCCGACGAATACAAGGATCCTTCCGCAGGCTTTGCAGGATCAGGGAGGCCATGCAGCGTAGGTTAGCTCAGGTATTCGGTCCGGAGTCCTCTGGGTCACTAAGGATGACATGATCTGCAGCCACCTCCTCCCAGCCACGTACAAGGCCATGGGCTTCTTGGGACTGTAAATGATCCCTTAAAGACTGCTGCTGATGCTGAATGCAAGGCTCCACCACCATGCTGACACAATCCTCCTCCTCCTCGTCCTCTTCCTGCGTGATCGGCGGACCAGCAGGAACACTGTATGGATAAAGGGGGCCTTGAGAGGTAGGGAAGTCCTCTTCCTGCCTCTGTTCTGCCTCATGTGCCCTGTCCATTATTCCACACAGCATGTGCTCCAACAGATGGACAAGAGGGACAGTGTCACTGATGCATGCACTGTCACTGCTCACCATCCTTGTGGCCTCTTGAAATGGTGACAGGACAGTGCATGCATCCCTGATCATGGCTCACTGGCATGGGGGAAAAAAAAACAAGCTCCCTTGACCCTGTCTTGGTGCCATAGTCGCACAGGTACTTTTTGCCGGAAGAGAGCCGGAATTGCCTTCCGTGAGAAAAAGTGGCGTTTGGGAACCTGCCACTGAGAAACTGCACATTCCACAAACTCACGGAAGGGGGCAGAGTCTACCAACTGAAAAGGCAGCAGTTGAAGTGCTAGCAATTTAGCCAAGCTAGCATTCAACCGCTGGAAATTTGCCTGGTACAATCTGATGTCGGTGTACCAATAGCAGATTGCCCGCAAGTACTTGGCTGTGACGCACCTAATTCTACACCTTCATTCCTCTCAGTGCAGGTTTCAGAGAGGACTGAAGGTATAGTGGGGTTGGAGATCCCAGCTGATCAGGAGCAAGGAGAGGTCCGCTTTGTTCTTAAGTGTGCGTCTTTTAGGCACGCTCGCCAACGAACTGCATGGCAGGTCGACATATGTCTGGTCAAGCATGTGGTGCCCAAGCGGGTAATGTTTTGGCCACGCGAAATACGCTTGAGACATATGTTGCAAATATCAGTGGTGCGATCTGATGCACTCATCTCAAAAAAGGCCCACACTAAAGAACTTTTGGAATAACGCGCAGAGACAGCAGCGCCCTGCACATGCGGAGCTCTGCGGTGTGATGCAGTCGTGTGCTGCCCTTAAGCTGGCCCCTGGAGGGCATCCTGCCTCGTTGGAGATGTGCCTCTTCCTCCTCGTCCTGCTCCTCTTTCCTATCAGGCACCCACGTGGAGTCAGTGAAATCATCATCCCCTCCCTCCTCATCACTGGAGCAAACCTGGCAGTATGCTGCAGCTGGGGGAACATGACTGCCAGATTACTGTCCTTCTTGGGCACCCCCTCTCTCTGGGCTCATGTTACTGCCTTCCTCTAGATGGGTACCATCATCAGAGCCTTCAAAACGCTGGGCATCCTCCTGGAGCATGTACGCAACACTGTGGTCAAACAGTTCGGGGGACTCCTCAGGAGGACATGGTGGGGCTAGGGAAGGAGTGACTGATGCCATTTAGCCGAGGGAAGAGGCCACGTTGGCAGCTGCTTTGCCAGACAAAGTACCCTGAGCCTGGGTGAGAGAGGATGAGGAGGATGAGGACGGCTTGGTCATCCACTCTACCAAGTCTTCGGCATGTTGCGGCTCAACGCGGCCAGCTGCCAAAAAAAAGGCTTGTGACTGTCTGCCTCTCCTTGTTGTCCTTCCAGACATACTAATGGCCTGCAGGGAGATGTAGCTGCACAAAGCTGGGATGTATATATATATATATATATACTGATTATACTGCAGCTAGCAGAATCAACTGCCTGCCTGTAGTATTAGTATGAGAACACCAGCAATTATCTTCAGTTAGCTTTAGTTGCACACTGTGCAGAGGACACAGTACACTAACTGAAAATACTGCAGCTCCCTGCCTGTGGTATTAGTATGAGAACACCAGTAATTGTATTCAGGTAAGCTTTAGGTGCACACTGTGCAAAGGACACAGTACACTAAGTGAAAATACTGCAGCTACCTGCCTGTCAGTATATTATGAAGAGAATAACAGGAACGGATCTAGCTAAACTGAATACAGTGTATAAATATATATAAAACACCTAGGATGCATATATATCCTCTACACACTGTAACTGAAGCTAACTGACTCACCTGCCTGCTCTATCTAACTCAAATTAAATGACACTGTCTCTCTCTCTGTCTGTCTTTAACCACCGCCGCAACACACTACACAAGGCCGCCATGCAGGCGTCCTTATATAGTGTGGGGCTTGTACTAAACACCCTGAGACATAATTGGCCAAAGCCACCCTGGCTTTGGCCAATTATGGCTCTCAGTTTTTTCTGCGCTGTGATTGGCCAAATCATGCGGGTCATAGTGCATGCTTGGCCAATCATCAGCCAGCAATGCACTGCGATGCCGCAATGAATTATGGGCCGTGACGCGCCACTCCAATTTGGCGCGAACGGCCCATAACGTTCGCAATTCGACAAACGCTCGAACAGCCGATGTTCGAGTCGAACATGGGTTCGACTTGAACTCGAAGCTCATCCCTAGCATTAAGCAGTATACAGTCAGAATTCATGACAAATAGGCACATGCTTGTATCATTTATCTAGTGATTTTTTTCTTTTTTTTATAAATTTGATTTGATTTTATATGGGATTTGTATTGCGCCGAATGCGCTCCTAGGCACACATAGACCCTAAAATCAAGTTGAGATTTCCAATAGAACGTTAAAAAAAGGAGCCTAGGGTGCCCAATATGAAAGAGGTAAAGCAAAACAGAGAGAAACCGGGGAGGGGGAGGGGCTAAACCCTCCAGATGGGGGAGGAAAAATCCATGTTTTTTGCACAATTCAGATTATCCGTAGGCCTGGATAAAGAGGAAGATTTTTAAACCCTTCCTTAAACTCAGAAAGGAGGGTAAGGACCTTAGAGACGCTGGAAGGGAGTTCCACAGCTCATTGCCCTTTGTAACCAGGCGTCTGTTACCAGTAAATTTTAGTCTGCTGATTGTCGGTTCTGTGAGAAATAAGTTAGCCGATCGGAGTGGTCTTGACGGTACATAATGAGAGGCCAATTCAGACAGATAAATTGGGCCCAGTTTCCGGTGTGCCCTATACATATAGCACATTGCCTGTAATAGTACTCACTTGGCGATAGGAAGCCAGTGCAGTTTTTCCAGCATGGGAGAGATGTGGTCTGTTCTGGCGCATCCGGAGACCAGGCGAGCAGCTTGATTCTGAGTCGCTTGCAATTTTCTTTGTCACTTCAATGGAAGTCCAAGAAAAAAGATGTTAGAGCAATCCAACCGGGAATGCACAAGGCCCTGTACGAGAGTTAGCCGGTTTTTCGTGCGAAAACAGATCTTTAATTTTCCGGAGTCTTTGTATATAGAAGTTGGAGTTTTTGATACAGAGTTTAGCGTGAGGTATAAATGACAGGCAGGAATCAAAGATGATACCTAGGTTCCTGACCTGTTTTGCTGGCGTTGGGATGGGGCAGAATGAAGTGGGCCAGGCCAAGAGAAAATTGGTGGTTGATTGAGGGCCCACCAGCATCACCTCAGTCTTTGCTTCATTAAGGCCTAGCTTGTTATCGGCCATCCATTTTTGTATGTGAAGGAGTCCATTTCTCAGTTGTAGGTGCATATTTGGCCCATCTTTAGCGTCAGCCATAATCTGCGTGTCATCTGCGTAGATCTAGCATGCTAGTTTGTGTGTAGCAATAATGTCAGCGATTGGGCGCATATAGCAGTTGAATAGCAGGGGCGACAATGCCAAGCCCTGCAGGACTCCATAGAGAAGTGGTTAAATTGGCGAGCTGTATGCGTTCATCCGCACTTGATAGGTCCTGTCCGATGATCGATAGGGTCAAAGTCTGTGGAGAGGTCAAGCAGCACCAAGGCTGCTGACCCCCCCCGCATCTTTTACTCTTAACAGGCGTTCGCGTATATCGAGTGTGGACAGTTCAGTGCCATGTCCCGGCCTAAATCCTGACTGGTAGTCATCGAACAGGTCATTACCCTCGAAGAAGCTTTGCATTTGTTGAAAGACGACCTGCTCCAGGATCTTCGCCAGAAAGGGAAGAAGAGATATAGGTCTGAAATTAGTGAGCAAAGAAGGGTCAAGTGTGCTCTTCAACAAGGGGGAGACAATGGTATGCTTCAGTCGTGTTGGAACGGCCCCTATTTTTAAAGTTAGGTTCACTATCCTTGTAATTTCTGGGGCCAATGTATCTGCATTTTTCTTCATAAACCATGCAGGACAGATGTCATTCGGAAAGCTTGACGGTTTAAGCCTGGACATAATATTGGAAATCTCTGCCACTGAGGTGGATGCAAATTAATGTAAATGTAATTCCGGTGTAGCATGAAAGTCACTATCCTGGCGAGGGCTCATGGCGGCGGACACACAGGCTGGTTGCGAGGGGACAGCAACAAGCTGTATCATATACACACAGGCTGGATGGGGGCACAGGGGGCACACCATGCATAGCACAGGGAGCATACCATGGATGTGATGGAGGAGGGGGGCTGCACTGACCCCTGTATGATGGAGGGGGGCACTGACTCCTGTATGATGGAGGGGGGCACTGACTCCTGTATGATGGAGGGGGGGCACTGACTCCTGTATGATGGAGGGGGGGCACTGACCCCTGTATGATGGAGGGGGGGCACTGACCCCTGTATGATGGAGGGGGGGGCGCTGACCCCTGTATGATGGAGGGGGGGCGCTGACCCCTGTATGATGGAGGGGGGCACTGACCCCTGTATGATGATGATGGAGGAGGAAGGGGGGCACTGACCCCTATATGATGGAGGGGGGAACTGACCCCTGTATGATGGAGGAGGGGAACTGACCCCTGTATGATGGAGGGGGGGGAACTGACCCCTGTATGATGGAGGAGGAAGGGGGGCACTGACCCCTATATGATGGAGGGGGGGCACTGACCCCTGTATGATGGAGGGGGGCACTGACCCCTGTATGATGGAGGGGGGGCACTGACCCCTGTATGATGATGATGGAGGAGGAAGGGGCACTGACCCCTATATGATGGAGGGGGGGCACTGACCCCTGTATGATGGAGGGCGGGCACTGACCCCTGTATGATGGAGGGGGGGCACTGACCCCTGTATGATGATGATGGAGGAGGAAGGGGGGCACTGACCCCTATATGATGGAGGGGGGCGCTGACCCCTGTATGATGGAGGGGGGGCACTGACCCCTGTATGATGGAGGGGGGAACTGACCCCTGTATGATGGAGGGGGGAACTGACCCCTATATGATGGAGGGGGGCACTGACCCCTATATGATGGAGGGGGGCACTGACCCCTGTATGATGGAGGAGGGACACTGACCCCTGTATTATAGAGGGGGGACACTGACCCTGTATGATATTCGCCTTGAGCAGCTCTGCGCTCGGTTTCTTTTGACTGAAACCGGCGCATTCGCAGTAGCGCAGTCCTGCCGAAAAAGTTCCCCTGCCGGATAAGGACCCTCCTGTACTGTGCAGGCGCAGCGCTTGCGCAGTACGAAGAACTACGGAGCTTACGAAAATTGACTAACCTAAACATCTCTGAGTGAACTCTACACCGCGCAGGCGCAGTTAACATGTAATTGTACGAGGCGATGCCGCACGCTCCCGATGCTCGTGCTACTCTGAAAGGGGCGTCTATCGTGTAACTAAGGGGCGGGTCTAGTATTACTGTAACCAAGGGGCGCATTTATTATTATTGTTCTATATCGAGCTCTGCCCATTAATTTAACATTTGCCCTCTTCTGTAGCTATCCGCCACTTACACAATATAATAAATAGACCCGCCCCTTGTTTACACGCTATAACAGATCTGCCCTTGGTTAGAGTAATAATAGAGCAGCCCCTTGGTTACACGATATATAACAATAATAATAAATGCGCCCCTTGCTTACAGAAATACTAGACCCGCCCCTTAGTTACACGATAGACGCCCCTTGCACAGTAGCAGATGTTATAGAATGTAATTGCATTATAGAATATTAAAAAAAAAGTCAGTTACTTTGCTGCGTAACTAATTACTTTTCCAATGTAGTAACTGAGTTACTAACGCAATTACTTTTTGGGAGAAGTAATTTGTAACTTAACTAATTACTTTTTTAAAGTAAGATGACCAACACTGCTTATTAGTGCCGGAGGGTCAAAGTCATCAGGCAAGATTTTGTCCTGGTTACGGATTTTTTTTGTTTTTTACCCAAAGGAAGACTGAAGCGCAGAGCATAATTCCATAGATGGGACAATCTTAGAATAAAAATGTTTTGGTTCAAATATGTCCCTAACCAATGTGAATAGTTCCCGAGGCTTGTTTGAGGCTTGCATTATTTGATCGTTATAATAGGATCTTTTATGTTGTTTTACAGCCTTTGTGTAGCCTCGACAATAGGCCCGATACGCCATTTTGTCCTGGGGAAGTTTAGATTTAAGCCACTTTCTTTCCAATATTTGTCTTTTATTCTTAAGTAAGTTGAGACTAGGGGCATACCAAGGGCTTGACTTAGAAAGTCTTGGGTGCCTATTTTCTGTTGTCAATGGGGCCAGGATGTCCAGACTTGCGTTGATTCTTAACTCAAATTCATCTAGGGATATTTCCAGCCTTTCAATCTCTGTTTCTAAAGACGGAATTCCCATTTCTCTCTCTTCATTTACTAGGAGTGGCTGTCCCTGATGGTAGTCATAGCATGTTTTGAAGCCTTCGACTGTTATATTTGTTAGTTTCCGAAATGGAGCAGATTTTGTCATCCAATTTCCTTTGGGGATTTTTATTGGTGCAAAATCCAAGAGGTTAAAGGTGACCAGACTATGGTCTGACCACCCCACCTCATGTGCTTTGACATTGAGAACTTCCGCGCCATGAGTAAAAAGGGCATCTAGCATATGGCCCTTATGTGTGTGATCATGGTGGATGCCAGGGTAAAGTGGAGGCCATCTAGGTCACCTATGAGGTCCTGGGAGTCACAGTTTGTGTCATCTGGAGGACAACACAATCTGATTGTAGACACAGGAACATCATTAGTTCAGATAGGTCAGCATGGGAAGTCCCTGGGAAATCTTAAAATAGACCCAAATGGAGATTCCTGACGTTTTGTTCCTATGTATTTCCATTCCTCTCCCCAACTATGTAAGCGCTGCTTAAGTTGGAACCAGGAAAAAATTTAATTTAAGTAACAAGGACATTTTTTTTATGTGAGCAGTGCTGTTAATAATCATGACTAGGGATGAGCTTAATGTTCGGGTCGAACATTAGTTCGACTTGAACATCGGGTGTTCGCCCGATCGCCGAAGAACGAGCATTATGGGGCGTTCGTGGGAAATTTGAGCGCCCACGCAATGCCTCATAATTGACTGCGACATCACAGTGCATTGCTGTATTATGATTGGCTAAAGCCTGCACCTGGCCTGCATGCTTTGGCCAATCCCAGCGCCCTCTGCTAAGAGAGCCATGATTGGCCAAAGGCAGGGTGCCTTTGGCCAATCATGGCTCAGGGGGACTATGTCCATGTGTGATTTAGATTAAGCAGGCAGGTTATTCAGTTATTGACAGTGTATTTGATATATATATTATATATATATATATATATATATATATATATATTTATATATATATATATATACACATACACACATACAGTCAGTCCAGGAAAAGACCAGGAAAAAAGGACCGCGACATAAAGATCGACTCTGGGGAATGAATGACCCGTATTGGAGAATTGAGCATTCTCAAGAGAGACTGAAGCTGCTTCTTGGTACATCCCATGTATGGGTGAAGTCTTGGAGAACTGACCTGATGGGGGTCAGCTTGTCAAGGGGGAGGCTGGCCTGCATGGAGTTGTTAATACGAAAGAGGTTAATGTAGACCTCGGGTCCGGACTGTTAAGTTTTGGAGACCGTAAGCTGACGGACGTAATGTTTTTTTTAAAAAACGAGTCAGGTGTGTCTGTATAGTACCTGGCTGCCAGTGCCACTAATGATGAATTCGCTAGGCCAGAGAAAATCGGAAAGGGCCAGGTAGATGGCCGCTTGGATGACTAGACTGGGGAATGTGCAAGGATTTTTTACATGTCTCTAAAGATGGCAGTTGTGATGGGCAAGCGTTTGCCGTTGGCTATGGGCTGATGCTTCTGGATGCCATGTGGAGGGGATCTTACTGCATGGGCCATAAACACAGACGTCTCTACGGGGTCCTGTAAGGATAGGAAATGCTGGACGCTGGCTAGGTATAGCCTGATAGTGTTACGAGAAGAAGCCAGCTGCGTGTGGCAACACGATACCTGGTGCAGGACGGAAGCTGAACTCAACTGTCCTAAGGGAGAAATGACAGACAGGAAACGGTGAGTGGCTTATATGAAAATGCCACTGGAGACAAGTGGCCAATTAAGTGCTGCTGAAAATGATGTGTGGCTGTTTGTGTGCTACTGGGAAAGTGCTTGCAACGATTGCAAGACGTTATGCTAAGTTGCGTGCCTTGCCACGATTGCAAGAGTTGTGCTTAAATGTGTGCTTGCAACGATTGCAAGGGAGTTTATGTCACTGGAGATGTGTTTGTAGTGACTGAGAAGTTCGTATTACTGCATGTGCTCGCGAAGACTGCAGGAGTTGTGCTTGAATGTGTGTTTGCAACGATTTCAAGAATTTATGCTAGGATGCATGCTTGCAACGATTGCAAGAAGTTATGCTAGGATGCATAGTTAGCTAGGTTGAAAAAGACAAAAGTCCATCCAGTCCAACCATAATATAAATAAATAAATAAATAAATAAAATATCGTACAATTCAACATACTCAATTCTACACCCACAGCTGATCCAGAGGAAGGCAAAAAACCCCAGCAGAGCATGCTCCAATTTGCTACAGCAGGGGAAAAAATTCCTTCCTGATCCCCCAAGAGGCAATCGGATTTTCCTTTACCTATAAATATTAGTACCCCGTTATATTATGTACATTTAGGAAAGTATCCAGGCCTTTCTTATAGCAATCTTCTGAGCTAGCCAGAACTGCGTGTCAGCAATGATTGCAATAAGTTTGTGCCTGGACATTTGCTTGCAACGATTGCAGGGAGTTATGCTTGGATGCGTGCTTGTGACGATTGGAAGAAGTTTATGCTTGGATGTGTGCTTGCAACTATTGCAAGAAGCTTATGCTTGGATGTGTGCTTGCAACTATTGCAAGAAGCTTATGCTTGGATGTGTGCTTGCAACTATTGCAAGAAGTCTATGCTTGGATGCGTGCTTGCAATGATTGCAGGGAGTTATGCTTGGTTGTGTGCCTGCAACGATTGCAAGAAGTTGTGATTTAATGCGTGCTTGCATCGATTGCAAGAAGTTATGTTTGGATGCGTGTTTGCCACGATTGCAAGAAGTTTGTGCTTGGATATGTGTTTGCAACGATTGCTGGAAGTTGTTCTTGGATGTGTATGAAATGAATCCGATATGAATCGGTTGTAAGTATGAAATGAATGCTATACGAATTGGTTGTATGAAATAAATCTGATACGAAGCGATTGTAGAGTGTATGAAATTAATCTGATATGAATCGGTTGAACTATACCTGTAGGGCTGAAATGATGGGTGCGGATCAATGCGTTGTTGGTTTGAGTGGATTCGACTCAAGTGATAAGTTTGTGAAATGAAATGAGTGAAATGTTTTGCCGTGCTATAGGCATGAATTGGTATGCCGCGACTGCGACAAACGAGTCGGACTGTGGAGCACAGAATGAAATGAGACAACTGGGGCGTGCCGGGACGAATCGGTGCATCTCGGATGCTACTGTATTCGAATAAGGGCGCGGTACGTGACAATGAAATGAATGAAATGATGGTCATGGCAGAGGCACGTGCCATGACAGAGGCACGAATCGGTCATGCCGCAACTGTGACTGACAACGAACCGGACTCTGGAGCATGTACTGAAATGTGTCCGAAATACCGGGGGCACGCCGGAACGAATTGGTGCATCACGGATGCAACTGGATTCGAATTGGAACGTAAAACGTGACAGTGAAATGATTTCCCATGACAGAGGCACGAATCAGTGAGCCGCAAACTGCGACTGACAACGACCGGACCCTGGAACATGTACTGAAATGAGGCCAAATAACAATTGGGGCACACCGGGACGAATTGGTGCATCACGGATGCAACTGGATTCGAATCAGAACGTGATACGTGACAGTGAAATGATTTCCCATGACAGAGGCACGAATCGGTGAGCCGCAAACTGCGACTGACAACGACCGGACCCTGGAGCATGTACTGAAATGAGGCCAAATAACAATCGGGGCACACAAATGTTGCTACCCTACTTTTCCAGACACATGGTGTACAAAACAGTACACAATACAGTGCAGCCGCGCACAGTAAAGACAGTTGCTACTACTTTTTCTGGTGGTGTACACAGTACACAATACAGTGCAGCCGTAGTGCAGTTGCTACTTACAGTTGCTTTTTCTGGTGGTGTACACAGTACACAATACAGTGCAACCATAGTGCAGTTGCTACTACTTTTCTGGTGGTGTACACAGTACACAAAACAGTGCAGCCGTAGTGCAGTTGCTACTACACCTCTGGTGGTGTACACAGTACACAATACAGTGCATCCTTAGTGCAGTTGCTACTACACTTCTGTTGGTGTACACAGTACACAATACAGTGCATCCATAGAGCAGTTGCTACTACACTTCTGGTGTGTACACAGTACACAAAACAGTGCAACCATATTGCAGTTGCTACTACTTTACTAGTGGTATACACAGTACAAAATGCAGTACAGCCATAGTGCAGTTGGTACTACTTTTCTGGTGGTGTACACATTACACAACATAGTGCAACCGTAGTGCAGTTGCTACTACTTTTCTGGTGGTACACATACACAACTACAGCAGCCAGTGCAGTTGCTACTACTGTCTGGTGGTGTACACAATACAGTGCAGCCTTAGTGCAGTTGCTTCTACTTTTCTGGTGGTGTACACAGTACACAATACAGTGCAGCCGTAGTGCAGTTGCTACTACTTTTCTGGTGGTGTACACAGTACACAATACAGTGCAGCCATAGTGCAGTTGCTACTACTTTTCTGGTGGTGTACACAGTACACAATACAGTGCAGCCGTAGTGCAGTTGCTACTACTTTTTTGGTGGTGTACACATTACACAAAACAGTGTAGCCGTAGTGCAGTTTCTACTACTTTTCTGGTGGTGTACACAGTACAGTGCAGCCATAGTGCAGTTGCTTCTACTTTTCTGGTGGTGTACACAGTACACAATACAGTGCAGCCGTAGTGCAGTTGCTACTACTTTTCTGGTGGTGTACACAGTACACAAAACAGTGCAGCCATAGTGCAGTTGCTACTACTTTTCTGGTGGTGTACACAGTACACAAAACAGTGCAGCCGTAGTGCAGTTGCTACTAATTTTATGGTGGTGTACACAGTACACAACACAATACAGTGCAGCCATAGTGCAGTTGCTACTACTTTTCTGGTGGTGTACACATTACAGTGCAGCCGTAGTGCAGTTGCTACTACTTTTCTGGTGATGTACACAGTACAGTGCAGCCGTAGTGCAGTTGCTACTACTTTTCTGGTGGTGTACACAGTACACAATACAGTGCAGCCGTAGTGCAGTTGCTACTACTTTTCTGGTGGTGTACACAGTACACAATACAGTGCAGCCATAGTGCAGTTGCTACTACTTTTTCTGGTGGTGTACACAGTACACAATACAGTGCAGCCGTAGTGCAGTTGCTACTACTTTTCTGGTGGTGTACACAGTACACAATACAGTGCAGCCGTAGTGCAGTTGCTACTACTTTTTTTGGTGGTGTACACAGTACACAATACAGTGCAGCCGTAGTGCAGTTGCTACTACTTTTCTGGTGGTGTACACAGTACACAATACAGTGCAGCCGTAGTGCAGTTGCTACTACTTTTTCTGGTGGTGTACACAGTACAGTGCAGCCGTAGTGCAGTTGCTTCTACACTTCTGGTGGTGTACACAGTACACAGTACAGTGCAGCCATAGTGCAGTTACTACTACTTTTCTGGTGGTGTACACATTACACAAAACAGTGCAGCCGTAGTGCAGTTGCTACTACTTTTCTGGTGGTGTACACAGTACACAAAACAGTGCAGCCGTAGTGCAGTTGCTACTACTTTTCTGGTGGTGTACACAGTACACAATACAGTGCAGCCGTAGTGCAGTTGCTACTACTTTTCTGGTGGTGTACACAGTACACAATACAGTGCAGCCATAGTGCAGTTGCTACTACTTTTCTGGTGGTGTGCACATTACACAATACAGTGCAACCAAATTGCAGTTGCTACTACTTTTCTGGTGATGTATACATTACACAATAAAGTGCAGCCGTCGTGCAGTTGCTACTACTTTTCTGGTGATGTACACAGTACACAATACAGTGTAGCCATAGTGCAGTTGCTACAAATTTTCTGGTGGTGTACACATTACAGTTCAGCTGTAGTGCAGGTGCTACTACACTTCTGGTGGTGTACACAGTACAGTGCAGCAGTAGTGCAGTTGCTACTACTTTTCTGGTGGTGTACACAATACAGTGCAGCCGTAGTACAGTTGCTACTACTTTTCTGGTGGTGTAACAGTACACAATACAGTGCAGCCATAGTGCAGTTGCTACTACTTTTCTGGTGGTGTACACAGTACACAATACAGTGCAGTGTGATGTTGCTTAAACAAAATAAACATCATGTCTGGAAGGCCACCAAGGAGAGGCAGACGCTCACAGGCCACTAAAAGAGGGCAAACAGGCTCTGTGTCTACAGTCAACAGTTCTGGTCATGGACATGGTGCATCCTCTGCAGGTGGCCATGGGGCACACTTGTCCTTTTTTTCTGCTGCTGGCCGTGTTATTGAGCCAGAACATGCAGAAGAGTTGGTGGAGTGGATAACATAGCCGTCCTCATCCTCCTCATCCTCTGTCACCCAGGCTCAGAGTAGTTTGCATTCCAATGCAGCTGCCAAAGCTGCCTATTCCACCGGCTCCTTGTGCACAGTCACTCCTTCCATAGCCCCACCATCATGCACGGAGGAGTCCCCTGAACTATTTGACCACAGTGTCGGGTACATGCTGCTGGAGGATGCGCAGCAATTAGAAGGCTCCGATGTTGGTTCCCAGGTTGAGGAAGAGAGTAACGTGAGCCTAGAGAGAGGGGGTGCCCAAGAAGGACAAGAAACTGGCAGTCATGTTCCCCCAGCTGCAGCATACTGCCAAGTTTGCTCCAGTGATGAGGAGGGAGGGGATGATGAGGTCACTGACTCTACTTGGGTGCCTGATAGAAGAGAGGAGGAGGCACAACCTCAACAAGGCAGGATGTCCTCTAGGGGGCAGCTTAGGGCAGCCACCCTACTGCATGACACCGCAGAGCTCCACAGGTGCAGGGCGCTGCCAACTCCCCGTTGATTTTGGAAAGTTCCTTGGTGTTGGCCTTTTTTGACACGTGTGCATCAGATTGCACCGTTGCTATTTGCAACCTATGTCTGAAGCAGATAACGTGTGGCCAGAACTGCAGCCGCTTGGGCACCACATGCTTGACCAGACATATGACGACCTTCCATGCAGTCCGTTGGCAACAGCACTTGAAAGACCCACATCAAAGAAAAAGGCGGACTTCTCCTTGCTCCTCATCTGGGATCTCCAACCCCACTATACCTCCAGTCCTCTCAAAAAACCTGCACTGAGAGAAATGAAGGTATAGCAATAGGTGTTCCAAGTACTTGCAGCCAATATGCTATCGGTACACCTCCATCTGATTTTAGCAGGCAAATTTTCTTACCCCAGTTGCTAAACCGCAAAAAGAAATTTGGTCCCAGCCATCCACATGCTCAGCATCTGAATGCTAGCTTGGCCAAATTGCTAGCACTGCAACTGCTGCCTTTTCATTCAACTGGTAGACTCTGCCCCCTTTCGTGAATTTGTGCAATGTGCTGTACCTCAGCGGCAGGTTTTAAAACGCCATTTCTTTTCACGGAAGGCCATTCCGGCTCTCTACCGGCATGTGGAAGGCAATGGTTTGGCCTTGTTGGACAGGGCGGTCAGCAGTAAGGTGCATATTACCGCTGACTCATAATGTAGCAGGCATGGGCAGGGACGTTACCTTTCCTTCATGGCGCACTGGGTAACTCTGCTAGCAGCTGGGAAGGATGCAGGACAGGGTTCAGTATTATTGGAGCTTGTTCTGCCACCAGACCTCCAAAATGTTAGTGGTGATTCTGCCACAGCTCTCTCCTCCACCCCCTCCTCTTCTTCTTCCTCTATGGCCTCTTCTGTAGATTTGTCCTCTGAACCAGCGGTACTCCTTAATCGTTCAAGGGCCTACGCAAGCACTCAGGCAAAAAGATGCCATGCAGTGCTTGAGTTGGTCTGCTTAGGGGACAGGAGCCACACTGATGCAGAGATTCTGTCAGCTCTGCAGGGGCAGGCTCAGAGGTGGTTGACGCCATGCCAGCTTCAGCCAGGAATGGTTGTATTCGACAATGGCACCAACCTTCTCTCCGCCCTCTGACAGGGACACTTGTCCCATGTTTGGCACACGTTCTGAATTTAGTAGTGCAGCAGTTCTTGAGCAGGTACCCAAGCTTACAGGATCTCTTGAGGCAGGCCAGAAAAATCTGTAGTCATACAATGCCAGTGCTAGGCTGGCTGACATTCAAAGGGAATGCAACCTGCCCACCCACCGCCTCATTTGTGAAATGCCCACCAGGTGGAACTCAACGTTGGCAATGCTGCAGCCATCAATGAGTATCTGTATGAGTATGGCACCAGGACAGGGTCAGGGGAGCTTGGCTTCTTTTCGCCACACCAGTGGCTACTGATCAATGATGCATGCACTGTCCTGTCACCATTTGAGGAGGCCACGAGGATGGTGAGTAGCGACAATGCATGCATCAGTGATACTGTCCCTCTTGTCTTCCTGTTGGAGCACACGCTTCGTGGAATAATGGACAGGGTACTTGAGGCAGAACAGCAGGAGGAAGAGGAGGACTTCCTTACCTCTCAAGGCCCCCTTTATCCAGATAGTATTCCTGCAGGCCCGCCAAACACACAGGAAGAAGTGGAGGAGGATTGTGTCAGCATGGACATGGAGGATAACACTCCGCAGCAGTCTTCAAGGGATGGTTTTCAGTCCCCAGAAACCCAAGGAGTTGTACGTGGCTGGGAGGAGGTTGTTACGGATCATGCAATCCTTAGTGACCCAGAGGACTCAGAATCGAATGCCTCTGCAAACGTACGCTGCATGGCCTCCCTGATTCTGCAAAGCCTCCCTGATTCTGCAAAGCCTGTGGAAGGACCTTAGGATTTGTGGTATAAAGGAGAGGGATCATTACTGGCTGGCAACCCTTCTTGATCCACGTTACCAAGTGTAAGGTTGCAGAACTCATCCTGCCTTTGCAGAGGGAGCTGAGGATGAAACAGGAGGCCTTGAAGAAAGGTGTGTGCAATGTGTTTCCAGACCCTGGGAGGTTACAATTTCCTGGTGCTGGACAACGTGTTCCTGAGGCTTTGTTCAGTCAGAGGAAGAACTGTGGAGAAGATGGCCGGCTGACCGATGCCTTTAGACAATTTTTCAGTCCTCAGCGCCAAGGTCTGATCGGTTCAAGCAACCATCGCCAGCATCTGCATTACATGGTGCAGGAATATCTAGGGGCAAGAGCAGACTTGGAGACCTTTCCAACAGAGCATCCACTGGGTTACTGGGTCTTGAGGATGGACCACTGGCCAGAACTTGCTCAATATGCAATTGTGCTACTGGCCTGTCCTGCATTCAGCGTTCTTTCTGAACGCACATTCAGTGCTGCTGGAGGGTTTGTAACGGATCATAGAGTGCGCCTGTCCACAGACTCCGTTGATAGGCTCACATTCATAAAAATGAATCAGTCTTGGATCAGCTCAGCAGCTATCAAGCACCTGATGCTGATGTAACTGATTGATTTTTCTATGGATGTGGGATCCCTTGAAGACTGCCTATGCTGAGTGACTATCCATTCCTTCTCAATATTGCTTCCAACAATATTTTTGTTTAGGGCACCACCACCACCACTGCCTAAGGCCCAATTTTTCTGCCCCTGTTTAACAGGGGCATGTAATTACAATTTTTGATCTAATATTTCACAGCAGGGCCCGTTCCTGCACCCACAAAGAGTAACCATGAGGGCTTACAGTGTTGTGGCACCACCACCACCACCAAAGGCCCAATTTTTCTGCCCCTGTTTAACAGGGGCATGTAATTACAATTTTTGATATAATATTTCACAGCAGGGCCTGTTCCAGTGCTCACTAAAGCCCCATACACACGGTCGGACCGTTCCTGCGCCCAACAAGAGTAACTGTGAGGGGCTTACAGTGTTGTGGACCAAAGCTATTGGCTACTAGCCTCTACGTAGTCCCGTCGTAGGCAACAAACGTCACCACGTTCAGAATGATCGGATTTTCCGACAACTTTGTCCGATCGTGTGTACGCAAAACCAACATCAGACAAAGTATGACGGACATGGTCCGACGGACCTGGTCCACGGATTGTCCGCGCGTGTGTATGGGGCTTAAGAGTAACTGATGTGAGGGCTTACAGTGTTCTGGTACCCCCAACACCTAAGGCCAAATTTTCTGCAGAGTATATAGGGCAGGCCATATAGTATTTATACTTCTGTTCAGAGTATATTTTGGTGCGGGGTTCCCCTTAATATCCATAATATCCATAATAGACCCAAAGGGCCTGGTAATGGGCTGGGGGGGGAACCCGTGCCGTTTTTCTCAATGATTTTCATGTATAGAAACTTTAGAAATGTAATTTTTCGGTGGTATTGTTCTAAACACGGGAAAAATGTGCCACTTTACAGGCATACTATAGACACCTCCCAGGCATGATATTAAATTTTTCATTATATTTCATTTTTATTGTTTCACTTTAAGTATTATTAACCACTTCCAGACCAGCCTCGTTTTGGATTTTAGGTGTTTACATGTTTAAAACTGTTTTTTTTTTTGCTAGAAAATGACTTAGAACCCCCAAACATTATATATTGTTTTTTTAAACACCCTAGAGAATAACATGGCGGTCATTGCAATACTTTTTTTCACACCGTATTTGTGCAGCGGTCTTTTTTTTGGAAAAAAGTCACTTTTTGAATAAAAAAATAAGACAACAGTAAAATTAGCCCAATTTTTTTTTTGGATTGTGAAAGATAATGTTATGCCGAGTAAATTGATACCCAACATGTCCTGCTTCAAAATTGCGGCGGCACGTGGAATGGCGTCAAACTTTTACCCTCAAAAATCTCCATAAGTGACATTTAAAAAATTCTACAGGTTGCATTTTTTGAGTTACAGAGGAGGTCTATGGCTAGAATTATTGCTCTCGCTCTACCGATCGCGGCGATACATCATGTGTGGTTTGACTACCGTTTTCATATGCGGGCGCTGCTCACGTATGCGTTCGCTTATGTTTTTTCTTATTTATTTTACTTAATTGTATTATTTTTTACACTGTTTTAAAAAAAAAAAAAAAAATGGATCACTTTTATTTCTATTACAAGGAATGTAAACATCCCTTGTAATAGAAAAAAGCATGACAGGTCCTCTTAAATATGAGATCTGGGGTCAAAAAGTCCTCAGATCTCATATTTGGACTTCAATGGAAAAAAAAAAAAAGTCATTTAAAAAAATGACATTTGTAAATTCCCCTTTAAGACGTATGGGCGGAAGTGACGTTTTGACGTCACTTCTGCCCTCCTATGGTATAGAGATGAGTGGGGGCCATCTTAGCCTCACTCATCTCTATACACAGGCAGGGAAAGGACCCGATCGCCGACGGCTCCGGTAAGCGGCGGAAGGCACGGGAGAGCGGCGGGAGTGGGGGGGGCACCTCTCCCGCCGATAACGGTGATCTCGCGGTGAATCCGCCGCGATGACCACCATTATCATAGACAGAACCGCTCACTGTGAAGAGGGATACCTCGGTTGTGGCAGCAGCTGCTGCCGTTACCGAGATATCCCTCTTCAAAAAAATGACGTATATATACAGTGAGCGGTCGTGAAGTGGTTAAAATCACTGCTCCCGAAAAAAACTGACGTTTTTAAAACTATTTTTTTCTTTGATAGATGTCCCCTGGGGCAGGACCCGGGTCCCCAAATACTTTTTATGGCAATAACTTGCATATAAGCCTTTAAAATTAGCACTTGGCGTTCGTGTCCCATAGACTTTAACAGTGTTTGTGTGTTCGAACAAACTTTTTGCATGTTTGCATGTTCTGCTGCGAACAGAACCGGGGGGGGGGTTAGGCTCCATCCGTAATCATGACATAGTGGAGAAATTGGTCAAAGGCATACTGGAATTGATTTACTAAAAGAGTAGAATGTGTTCACCTTTAATGTGAGATTTCATTTTGCAAAGTAGTATATAAGGGGAAGCAAAGTGAAAACTGACTTCACAAAAATACCCAGACATATGCACGGAAAATTAACCACTTGTGGACTGCCCACTGTATATATACATCATTATTTTGACATTTAATATCGGGGCTTATGGCAGCAGCTATCTGCCATAACGCTGGTATTTTTTATACAGTGGGCGAATCAGCGTCTGACAAAAGTTTATTATTCAAAAAAGTGCATTTTCCCCCAAAAATTGCGTTTGTAAGACCGCTGCGCAAATACAGTGTGACATAAAATATTGAAACGATCTCCATATTATTCTCTAGGGTCTCTGCTAAAAAAACTATATATAATGTTTTTGGGGGTTCCAAGTAATTTTCTAGCAAAAAAAAAAAAAAATACTAATGTTAACCTGTAAACAACAAGTGTCAGAAAAAGGTCTGTCAACCCATTCACTAATCTAGTGAATGTTCCTGATGTTTTTCACTTTGCTTAGTGAATGAGCTGACTTCAATTAAAGCGGTTGTATACCCATTTAAATTTTTTTTTTTTTTGTTAACTACCTGCAAGACAAAGTCTATAGCATACTAGCTCATTATGCATCACTTACCTTAGATCGAGGCCCCCGACGCCGTGTTCTTCTCCCCCTCCGGCCGCATCCATATTTAAACAGATACCCTTCCGGGTATCGCCGCTCCGGCCAATCACAGCGCTGCTGCGGCGCTGTGATTGGCCAGAGCGGGGAGGACATCGCTCCGCGCATGCGTGCGGGACACTTCAACTGCGGTGAGCCGCAGTTGAAGATGGGGATTAACCCTGTAAATGCACCGTTGTCTACGGCGCGCATGCGCCGTAGACAACGTTGTAAAACGTTCTTTTCAAATATCTCCTAAACCGTGCAGGTTTAGGAGATATTTCTTGTACCTACAGGTAAGCCTTAATCTAGGCTTACCTGTAGGTGTAAGTTGAATTTTAGGGTATACTACCCCTTTAACCAATCATAAATAAGTAAAAGGGATGTGTTTTTTATTTTCTTTGTATATCATTGTGCATGTGCAAAGGAAGTTTTCACTTTGTTTCCCCTTATTTACTAAGATTGGGAAAATTTACTTTTCAAAGTGAAAAGTAGTCACTCAGTTCATTTTGCAATTGAACGTGATGCAATGCTTTAGTACATCAGGGTTATTTCAGGCCCTGGACTGCAATTAAGCCTTTTCTCAGTACAAAGAAAGGTATTGAAAATGCAAACACACAAAGAAAATCATTTTGTCACTAACCTTTATATATAAGTGCACTGCAAAGATGTAGTTGAGCAGTGTTTTATCATGGAGACAAAGCATATATTTTTCTTCACACGGGTACATAAATTGTAACATTACTGATGTGTGTGTAATCCCCCCCCCCCCCCCCCAAAAAAAAAAGCAACCTTTTACCAAATAAACTGTATTTGTTTTTAATTGTAAATGTTATTTTTTTTTTAAAAAGGCAATGGAACGACGTGCAATGATATTAATGAGTGCCAGGGCAACAATTCCTGTTCACCAAATGCCACCTGTACTAACACACCTGGCAATTACAGCTGCTCCTGCAAAGATGGATTCACAGGTAACTTAGATAAATCAGGTCTTATGTTGGTGTGAATGACTAGTGTTCAGGAAACAATATAAAGTATGAATGTTTAATGATGGATTAATCTTGCTTATATTATACTGTATAGATACCGAGTTATCTTTTTAGGATAACATTTTATCCACTGTACAAAAATTCTAGTGACAAACTCATAGTTTGATCCAAAAAGGTAAAATCAGGTAAAAAAGCTGGAAGTAGGAAAATTATGTTTTTAAATTCTCTAAATTCTTTAATTTATTTAATTTCTTAAATTCTGTTAGAAAACACTCACACTGGTAATGGTTTAAGTGAACCATGCTCAAATTCACTTTTTCCCCCCTCCCTACTCCTCCACTTGTCTACACTCACACTAGACAAGTTGTCCTGGACACACCTACGCCATCACTCTTGCTAACCAGACCAGTGATATCTGCTTCTGTACACAGTTTTTATGAAGTAAACTGTGGTCTGGCATGATTTGCACTTACACCGCAGTAAACCCTTTCAGACCACAAGTGAACCGTGCCTAGGACTACCTCTTCCAAGTGTTCCTGGGCACGGTACACTTAACCAATCCTGGGTGTGGTTCAGAGCACTCACACTACACAAACAAACTGGCCCAAGGGGCTGAACCATACCCGGGACCAGTTCAAAGTGCCATTGTGAATGCAACCTTAAAGGGTTTTTTACATTTTATTGAAATAAATGGAAAAATTAACCTGTTCCCACCAGCCATACACATATATGCGGCCACTGGGCAAGTGGGCTTTAATGCTGAGTGTCTGCATATATAGGGTCCAAAAAGAATGGTTTTCTGTGCTGTGCGCTCACTGCACACTCCCAGCACAGTAACTACAATGTCGTGGGAAGTTTCTGATGCACTTTTATGATTGGGAGAATGTGATCATGTGACAACCAATCACAGCAGTCACATGATTGGAATGCCCACCTCCGCCGCGTGCCTTTTAGATTATTTTATAAATGGGTGACGGCTGGAAGGGGTTAATACTAAAAACAGGTAACTTTTCCCTGAATGCCCAACCTTCATTTGTTTTGATTTCAGCTGATCTTTAGCCTGGTGATTGCTTTATTTTTCAACATTTGAATGAAAAAAATTATATTTTTCACCCTATTTTTATTAGGAGTGGATTTTTGCCAACAAAGATTATTTAAACCTTGTGCTAAAGTGGTCAAAAGCAGGAACAAAAACATCATGCATTGTATTTCCACTTCCCAGTGACTGACCACCCAGCCATATACAATATATCAATAGACTGGTTTCTCTATTATGGTTGAAAAAATTAAAATCACCAAATGGATGAAAACAACCTTCTATAACAGCATATGTTGACACTGTGACTTTAAAAGTGTGGTGGCATGTTGCCATGATTCCTTTAGGCTGTTTTTGCAATTGAAAGTGGTTTAAGTTGCCTAAAAATTACAGGGATTAAGTGAGATTGAAGTGGAGTGCCCATTTACCTACCCATGCACGTTCAATGAGTATAAGCTCTTCAGCTTCCCTCCCTCTGCAGCTCAGTGAGGTCACACCTGCGCAACTGGGTGAATGCTTGTGTCATTTATCCAGTGATGTTATTTTTATTTTTTTAATAAATTGACCCCATGAATATTTTTGACATTGTTCCTGCATTCCATTTCTCTTCACAATTATGTAAGTGCTGCTTAAAGCGGGGTTCCACCCTAAAGTGGAACTTCCGCTCATCGGAACCCTCCCCCCTCTGGTGTCACATTTGGCACCTTTCAGGGGGAGGGGGGTGCAGATACCTGTCTAAGACAGGTATTTACACCCACTTCCGGGCATAAACTCCCACGTGAGTTAACGCCACTTCCTGTCCCGGCGCGCTGTCTGCCGGGACACACACAGGTCCCAGCAGACAGCGCGGACAATTCTCATTGCGCTGCGTGACTCGCGCATGCGCAGTAGGGAACCTGTGACAGGTAAGTGTCCATTTATTAAAAGTCAGCAGCTGCAGTATTTGTAGCTGCTGGCTTTTAAAAATGTTTTTTCAGGTACAGTCCCTCTTTAACCACTTCGCATCCGGCCGTAGCCGAATGACGGCCACAGCGCGGATGCCAAATCCCGGGAGGCCGTCATATGACGGCCTCCCCTTTCCTCGTTCCCTGTGCGCGCTCACGAGCGCGCAGCAGGGAAATTCTGTGTTGGCCGTGTCCCTCGGACACGGCCAATCACAGATCGCTGTAAACGGCCAATAACAGCGGCCGTTTACAGTGCGATCGCCCTGGCCAATGAGAGATGATCTCATATGTAAACATATGAGATCATCTCTCAGCGCCGCTCCTCCTCCTCACACAGAGACAGCGTGTGAGGAGGGGGAGATGAACGGCTGCAGCGCCGTAAGTTTTTTTTAAAAAATAAATAAATAAATAAATAAAGTGCCATCCCCAGTGCCATCCCCAGTGCCATCCCCAGTGCCATCTGCCAGATCCATCCCCAGTGCCATCTGCCAGATCCATCCCCAGTGCCATCTGCCAGTGCCATCCCCAGTGCCATCTGCCAGTGCCATCCCCAGTGCCATCCCCAGTGCCATCTGCCAGTGCCATCCCCAGTGCCATCTGCCAGTGCCATCCAGTGCCATCCAGTGCCATCTGCCAGTGCCATCCCCAGTGCCATCTGCCAGTGCCATCCCCAGTGCCATCTGCCAGTGCCATCCCCAGTGCCATCCCCAGTGCCATCTACCAGTGCCATCCCCAGTGCCATCTGCCAGTGCCATCTGTCATCAGTGCCATCTGTCATCAGTGCCACATATTAGTGCCATCTGTCATCAGTGCCACCTGTCAGTGTCACGTGCCATCTGTTATCAGTGTCACCTGTCATCAATGCCACGTATCAGTGCCATCTGTCATCAGTGTCATCAGTGCCACGTATTAGTGCCGTCTGTCATCAGTGCCACGTATTAGTGCCATCTCGCATCAGTGCCACGTATTAGTGCCATCTCGCTTCAGTGCCACATATTAGTGCCACGTGATATCAGTGCCATGTATGAGTGCCATCTCTCATCAGTGCCACATATTAGTGCCATCTGTCATCAGTGTCACGTGTCATCAGTGCCCCGTATTAGTACCATCTGTCATTAGTGCCATCAGTCAGTGTCACGTGTCATCAGTGCCACGTCAGTGTCACGTGTCATCAGTGCCACGTCAGTGTCACGTGTCATCAGTGCCACGTCAGTGTCACATGTCATTGTCCTGGTGCTCCAGGGCCTTCAAAAGTGTAATAGGTAGTCAACAATTTAGATGTGTAATTTATGCTCCCAGAACACGTGATGGCGCTCCCTGCATGTTGGGCCTCTCTATGTGGCCAGGCTGTGGAAAAGTCCCACACATGTGGTATCGTAATAATCAGGAGGAGTAGCAGAATTTATTTTGGGGTGTCATTTGTGGTATACACATGCCATGTGAGAGAAATAACCTATTACAATGACAATTTTGTAGAAAAAAAATAAAAAATAAAAAAATAATTCATTTTGCAAAGAATTGTGGGAAAAAATGACAACATCAAAAAGCTCACCACGCCTCTTACTAAATACCTTGGAATGTCTACTTTCAAAAAAGGGGTCATTTGGGGGGTATTTGTACTTTCCTGGCTTGTTCGGGTCACAAGAAATGAGATAGGCCACCAGTACATCAGATGTGATCAATTTTGTATGATTCGCACCACAGCTTGTAGAGTCTGTAACTTTCACAAAGGCCAAATAATATCCACTAATTTGGGTTATTTTTACCAAAGATATGTGGCAGTATAAATTGTGGCCAAAATTTATGAAGAAAAATTAATAATTTGCTAAATTTTATCACAGAAACAAAGAAAAATGCGTTTTTTTTTTTTTTTCAAAATTTTCGGTCTTTTTTCAATTATAGCGCAAAAAATAAAAAACCCAGAGGTGATCAAATACCACCAAAAGAAAAAGCTCTATTTGTGGGAAAAAAAGGACAAAAAATTCATTTGGGTACAGTGTTGCATGACTGAGTAATTGTCAGTCAAAGCGTGAGAGCACCGAAAGCTGAAAATTGGTCTGGATGGGAGGGGGGTGTTGGTGCCTGGTAGGCAAGTGGTTAATGGTGGATCTCCCATTCCCGGCCGCCTAGGGGGCACGCGCGCGCCGTGGCGTTGCTCGGGACCCGGTGCGCGTGCCCGGCGGCCGCGATGTCCGCCGGGCACCCGCGATTGCCCGTGAAAACAGCGGGACCGTGTGTGGTAAACATACAGCTCCACGTCCTGTCAGAGGAGGGGACACCGATCATGTGATCCCAGTATGGAGGAACACCGATCGGTCTCCTCCCCTTGTGAGTCCCCTCCCCCCACAGTTAGAATCACTACCTTAGGGAACACATTAACCCCTGCAGCGCCCCCTAGTGTTAACCCCTTCTCTGCCAGTCACATTTACACAGTAATCACTGCAATTTTATAGCAACGATTGCTGTGTAAATGTGAATGGTGTCAAAAGTGTCCGAAGTGTCCGCCGCAATGTCGCAGTCACAAAAAAAAATCGCAGGTCGCCGCCATTACTCATAAAGAAAAAAAAAATGCAATAAATCTATCCCCTATTTTGTAGACGCTATAACCTTTGCGCAAACCGATCTATATTGCGAGTTTTTTTTACCAAAAATGTGTAGAAGAATATGTATCGGCCTAAACTGAGTAAAAAAAATTTTTTTTTTTAAAAATGGGATATTTATTATAGCAAAAAGTCAAAATATTGTGTTTTTTTTCCAAAATTGTCGCTCTTCTTTTGTTTATAGCGCAAAAAATAAAAACCGCAGAGGTGATCAAATACCACCAAAAGAAAGCTCTATTTGTGGGAAAAAAAGGACATCAATTTTGTTTGGGTGCAACGTCGCACGACCGCGCAATTATTAGTTAAAGCGACGCAGTGCCGAATCGCAAAAAGTGCTCTGGTAAGGAAGGGGGTGAAATCGCCCGGTGTTGAAGTGGTTAAATAACAATATGATAGGAAAAAAATAGAACTTCCCAGGAAATAACAACCCCCCAGGATCATGTCCATGTCTGTAATAACAAGCCGTAGCATTACTGCCAGTTTCAGCAATAACTGCCAGCATTGGTGTCAGTTTCTGCAATAATAATCACCAGCTAGCTTTATGTTCAGGTCGTACATGAGTTTGACTCGAACATTGGCTGTTCACCCGTTTGTCGAAAACCGAACATTATGGGCCGTTTGCGCCAAATTCGAGTGGCGCGTAACGGCCCATAATGCACTGCGGGAGTGCAGTGCATTGCTGTATGATGATTGGCCAGAGCATGCACTATGACCTGCATGCTTTGGCCAATCACAGCGCCCTCAGCTAAGAGAGCCATAATTGGCCAAAAGCAGGGTGCCTTTGGCCAATCATGGCTCAGGGGGACTAAGTCCACGCCCCACACTATATAAGGCCGCCTGCACGTCGGCCTCGTGTAGTGTGTCATTGTCGGTGTGGACTGAGAGAGAGTGTCATTTCGATTGAGCAGGCAGGCAGGTTATTCAGTTAGGGAATTGTATAAAACTGCGCCAGTAAAAATTTTAAATTTTTTAAAAAATTATTTAAAAATATATATAAAAATAAAAATGTAAAAATAAAAATATTGTGTAACCAAAAATGACAGTTCTTACAATATAGTCTATGGCTGCGGAGGAGCACATAGATAACCTGAAAAGAAAAATGAATCCAAACAGTCCACAGTCTAATTGGAATCCAGTACATATAGTCCTGTTAAGTCCTAATTATTGGCTTCCATAAAGAGTATTCCAAATTAGATAGAGGAAGAAACACCACAGTGACTGTCCTTCACTTAGATTGTGACATAAAAGGTTATAAAGCCCGACCACCGGATAAAATACACGCTTACCGGATGGCCAAGCTTTATAGGCACATAGGCTCTATACTAGGCGGCTTCCTGAACGGGGATCAATTGATGTGACTAGTCAGGCAGAAAAGCGATCATCCGGAAAGGAACGGTCCCTCTACTCTGTCCACTCCACCAAGAAGATTCCCACTAGTTGCTCAGAAATAAAAAGGGGCCGCCCATAGTGTAATACTGGCATCACAAATTTATTTCCAAAGTATAGATTAAAAAGACTTACAAGCATAAAAGTTTTTTGATTGCATAGACAAATACACTGCCGGCCGGTCAGTAGTAACCGGTCCTCCCTTCAGAACATGCGTGGTGGCGTCGCTGCGATATGGTTATGCATGCGCTGGTTATTCAGTTAACTGCAGTATATTTTATATATATATATATATATATATATATATATATATATATATATATATATATATTTATATATATATCCACTGTATTCAGTTTAGCTATATCTGACTGCAGGCCATTCCTGGTGTACTGTTTCTAATATACTTCAGGCAGGCAGGTGATTCAGTTAGCTGCAGACAGTGTGTTTAATATATATATATATATACAGTCAGTCTCGTGTGTGTATATATATATTTATCCACTGCATACAGTTTAGCTATATCTCACTGCAGGCCGTTCCTGGTGTACTCTTTCTAATATACTTCAGGCATGTGATTCAGTTAGCTGCAGTGTATTTAATTATATATATATATATATATATACAGACCTCAAAAAATCCACTCGCCTGCTCGCATTTTGCGAGTGGATTCTGAGGTCTCGCGAGTGTAGGATCGGTGGGGAGGAGAGCCGCCGCCGCCGCCGCCGCCTGTCTGATTAGAGCGGCAGGGGAACATAACAGCTTTTGTTTGAATAGCTGTGTTCCCCGCCGTGCGCCGTCGTATACAGCCCCTCCCCCTTGTACTTTGATAGACAGACAGATCACCTGACCCAGGATTGGACAGGTGATCTGTCTATCAAAAGGACTCGGACAAGGGGGAGGGGCTGTATACAACGGCGCACAACACACAGCTATTCAAACAAAAGCTGTTATGTTCCCCTGGCACTCTAATTAAACAGGCGGCTGCGGCTCTCCTTCCCTGCACAGGTAAGCTGCATAGGGGACACAGGCTGCACTGGGGGGGGACACCTGCTGCACTGGGGGGGACACCTACTGCACTGGGGGGGGGGCACCTACTGCACTGGGGGGACACCTACTGCACTGGGGGGGACACCTACTGCACTGGGGGGGACACCTACTGCACTGGGGGGGACACCTACTGCACTGGGGGGGGGGACACCTACTGCACTGGGGGGGACACCTACTGCACTGGGGGGGGACACCTACTGCACTGGGGGGGGGACACCTGCTGCACTGGGGGGGGGCACCTGCTGCACTGGGGGGGGGGCACCTGCTGCACTGGGGGGGGGGACACCTGCTGCACTGGGGGGGGACACCTGCTGCACTGGGGGGGGGGGGACACCTGCTGCACTGGGGGGGGACACCTACTGCACTGGGGGGGGACACCTACTGCACTGGGGGGGACACCTACTGCACTGGGGGGGGGACACCTGCTGCACTGGGGGGGGACACCTACTGCACTGGGGGGGACACCTGCTGCACTGGGGGGGACACCTGCTGCACTGGGGGGGGGCACCTGCTGCACTGGGGGGGGCACCTGCTGCACTGGGGGGGGACACCTGCTGCACTGGGGGGGGGCACCAGCTGCACTGGGGGGGGGGGGCACCTGCTGCACTGGGGGGGGACACCTGCTGCACTGGGGGGGGACACCTACTGCACTGGGGGGGGACACCTACTGCACTGGGGGGGACACCTACTGCACTGGGGGGGGACACCTGCTGCACTGGGGGGGACACATGCTGCACTGGGGGGCACATGCTGGACTGGGGGACACTGGGGGGGGGGGGGGGACACATGCTGCACAGGGGGACACATGCTGCACAGGGGGGCACAGGCTGCACAGGGGGACACATGCTGCACAGGGGGACACATGCTGCACAGGGGGGGCACATGCTGCACAGGGGGACACATGCTGCACAGGGGGACACATGCGGGCACATGCTGGACTGGGGGGCACATGCTGGACTGGGGGCACATGCTGGACTGGGGTGCACATGCGGCACAGGGGGACACATGCTGCACTGGGGGGGTCACATGCTGTACTGGGGACACATGCTGCACTGGGGGGACACTGGGGACACAGGCTGCACTGGGGGGGACACTGGGGACACAGGCTGCACTTGGGGGGACACAGTCTGCACTGGGGGGGGGCACAGGCTGGCTGCATTGGTGGACAAAGTTGTTGTTAATAATTATTTTTACAACTTAATTCTGCATAAATCATTTCATGAGATCATTTATGAGGGCGTGTTTAGGGGCGGGATTGGGGGCAGGGCAGGGTAGGGGTTGGGCGGGGCAACTGGTGGCGAGTAACCCTTGAGGCCTGGCTAGTAGCTCAGGACTTGAAATGTTGAGCCCTGATATATATATATATATATATATATATATATATATATATATATATATATATATATATATATATATATATATATATATATATATATATATATATATATATATATATAGCACTTACCCCCGAAGGAGCCGCTGAATTTTTGATTCGGGCCTGCACTCTGCTAAGGAATCCCCCCTTGACACAGCTGTGGTACAATACAATACAATACAATATCATGTAATGCAATATACCTGTGTTGTATCCTCAGGACTCACTGGCTCCACCTGCTGGGAGAAAACAACACTCCACACAACTGGATACTTAACCAAATATATTTTACTGTGAATGTACTTCAAAGGGTGATTACAGTAATTGTGCTGTCATCCCAACATAGGACAACAGTACAATGAATTTCAACACAAACAATTACAAACAATATCTTTTTATATATTTATACCTGGGAGCTCCCCCTACTTTTAAAGCTATACGTGAGATCTCACTTAAAGTACTTAGTCCGTGATCTTCCTGTCTTCGCTAGCTAGGGTAACTCCTTATGACTTGTAATCCACAGTTTATGGCAAGTTAAATTGAGGTGAAAATGCTCCCGATTTAACTCCAATAACTATTTTACAATTGCTTGAGCCGTCAGAGTAGGTAGGCATCAAGCCTGCTCTGTGTCATTTGCTCTGTTCCTCCTCCCTGGAACTACAAATTCCAGTGAGGCCTGTATGTGAGTCTAACTGCGTGTGAAAGTTAAACTGTGGGCTGTGACCCGCTCACCAACTGGATCGGAGCTCCGTGTAGTAACTTTGGTCCGGTGACTGCAGCTTGCTTCTCCGCCAGCTGGGCCAGTCGATCCATTCCGTTACGCTGGATGAACCCGCTCCTCCGATGTTCGGATGAGTGCCTCTGGATCTTCAATCCAGTCACTGTCTCTCTGGCACCGTCAGGTCACTTGTACAAACAAGCGGGGGTTGTGCTCCGCAATGCCAGTGAGTCGCTGTCTCCGGGAAACCTCCGCACAGATCCTCACAGGCTGGCCACGAGATCCCAAGAGACCCAAGATGGTGCTCGGGGTCCTTTTATGTCCTAAAAAATGGTAATAAAATCAGCGCTAAAATGATAAAAAGTAACAGATGAAAATAGCAGCTGGCACAGTTCGTTGATAACCAAACATCCAAAACTATAATCCAAAAGTGCAGCGCTTGATGACAAGAAGATTTTAGTCAATTCTGATGAGACCAAAGGACCCTCCACCACTTCAGATATGTCAGAGATAAATAGCCACCCAAGTGTGTCAATTCAGCTTACCAGATGGTAGATAAAACAGGCATCAGAATATCCAACTCAGGTAATGTCAGTACCGGACGATATCCAGGGCTATATATCACTGCAGGATCACCTCATCTCATCCTAGTATGCCAGGGTCAGTAGATCTCGGATGATATGATTCTCCACTGCTCTTCCTCTAACTGAACGAAGCTGTCATGGTTATGCAGTAATCTGTCTCTGTCAGCTTACCTCTCCTCCTGTTCACCTTTAGAGGCCAGCCACTCTCACCTGGCTACTTAAATAATCTCTCCTCAAAGCATGGCTCCACCCCAGCCCTATCAGGGAACTCTATGTTAACCTGCGCACTGCAAGCCTACCTTGCTGATCAACCTTTGTGTGTTTAGCTTCCGTGTGCATATTGCTGTGTCTTCTACATCTGATTCCAGTTACCGATCTTGGCTTGTTCTCGACTATCCCTGCCTGCTTGTGACCCAGACCTTTGTCGTGTTCTATGTTTATCCTTGTCTGCTAGTCGCCCTGACCTTTGGCTTATTCCCTTACAATCTCTGTCCTCCTGTAGCCTACTGTGGGTGTGAGCTGGGAGACCCTGGGGGTCGTGACCTGGAGCCAGTTGCAGCCCAGTTCATCCTCACCACTAGAGGCTCTTGTGAACACCTGCTGGCTCTTAGACTCTGCACCCTGGGGAATCTTGCGCTCTAGCCCCTGTGGGATCCGTGTTGGTGTTCTAGTGGACCTGCCTTCCTTAACCCCTAGACTCCCATCCGCAGCAGTCAGCAGTAGGGTCCACTACCTTTGCGGTCCACTCCTGACCGCAACGGTGTGCATCTGTCACCTGGCCTCAGGTGACCTGACAAAAGCCTCAGCAACATGTTGTCCAGCACCAGGAAATTGTAACCTCACGGGGTCTGGAAATGCATTGCACAAACCTTTCTTCAAGGCCTCCTGAAGATGTTTCATCCTCTGCTCCCTCTGTGAAAGCAAGATGAGTTCTGCAACCTTACCCTTGTAACGTGGATCAAGAAGGGTTGCCAGCCAGTAATGATTCCTTCTCTTTGATACCACAAATCCTAGGGTCCTTACACTGCATGGCCTCCCTGATTCTGTAAAGCTTGCAAAAGTTTGCAGAGGCATTTGATTCTGAGTCCTCTTGGTCACTAAGGATCACATGATCCGTAACAACCTCCTCCCAGCCACAAACAACTCCTTGGGTTTCTGGGGACTGAAAACCATCCCTTGAAGACTGCTGATGAGTGTTATCCTCCACATCCATGCTGACACAATTCTCCTCCTCCTCCTTGTCTTCCTGTGTGTTTGGCGGGCCTGCAGAAATAATATCTGGATAAAGGGGGCCTTGAGAGGTAAGGAAGTCCTCTTCTTCCTCATACTGTTCTGCCTCAAGTGCCCTGTCCATTATTCCATTAAGCGTGCGCTCCAACAGGAAGACACGAGGCACAGTATCACTGATGCATGCATTATCGCTGCTCACCATCCTCGTGGCCTCATCAAATGGTGACAGGACAGTGCATGCATCCTTGATCAGTAGCCACTGGCATGGCGAAAAGAAGCCAAGCTCCCCTGACCCTGTCCTGGTGCCATACTCACACAGATACTCATTGATGGCCCTCTGCTGCATGTACAGCCGCTGTAGCATTGCCAACGTTGACTTCCACCTGGTGGACATGTCACAAATGAGGCGGTTGGTGGGCAGGTTGCGTTCCCTTTGAATGTCAGCCAGCCGAGCACTGGCATTGTATGACCGTTGAAAATGACCACAGACGTTTCTGGCCTGCCTCAGGAGATCTTGTAAGCCTGGGTACCTGCTCAAGAACCTGCTGCACCACCAAATTCAAGATTTGTGCCAAACATGGAACATGGGACTAGTGTCCCTGTCGGAGGGCGGAGGAAAGGTTGGTGCCATTGTCGCATACAACCATTCCTGGCTACAGCTGGCATGGCGTCAACCACCTCTGAGCCTGCCCCTGCAGAGCTGACAGAATCTCTGCCCCAGTGTGGCTCCTGTCCCCTAAGCAGTGGTTTAACCTTAAACTTAAACTACGTAGAACGGTTCTTTACTGTAAAGCCCCATACACACGGTTGGATTTTCGCATGGATTCTGTCCGATCGGACAATGTTGTCGAAAAATCAGACCGTGTGTATGCACCATCTGACAGTGTACGTCGGATTGTCCGACGGACAAAGTCCTATCTCCTGCTGGATAGATTTTTTGACAACAAGGTCCGATCACACCAAATCCGAGCGTGTGTACGGTTGTCCGACGGACAAAGTGCTACGCATGCTCAGATCACATTACAAGACCAAAGCTATTGGCTACTAGCTTCTACGTAGTCCCGTCGTAGGCAACAAACGTCACCACGTTCAGAATGATCGGATTTTCCGACAACTTTGTCCGACCGTGTGTACGCAAAACCAACATCGGACAAAGTACGACGGACATGATCCGACGGACCTGGTCCTCGGATAATCCGAGCGTGTGTATGGGGCTTAAGAGTGGCAAGGGTGTGGAATTCCCTTCCACAGGCGGTGGACTCAGCGGGGGCATGGATAGTTTCAAGAAACTATTAGATAAGCACCTGAACGACCGCAAAATTTATACACAATGTAATACTGACATATAATCACACACATAGGTTGGACTTGATGGATTTGTGTCTTTTTTCAACCTCACCTACTATGTAACTCATGCACCGCATGGCATTTTTTTGCCTGAGTGCTTGCGTAGCCCCTTGAACACTTACGGAGCACTGCTGGTTCAGAGAATAAATCTGCAGAAGAAGAGGCCATAGAAGAAGAAGAGGAGGAGGGGGTGGAGGAGAGAGCTATGGCAGAATCACTGCTAGCATTTTGGAGACATGGTGGCGGAACAAGCTCCAACAATACTGAACCCTGTCCTGCATCCTTCCTAGCTGCCAGCAGAGTTACCCAGTGAGTCATGAAGGAAAGGTAACATCCCTGCCCATGCCTACTAGACTATGAGTCTGCAGTAATATACACCTTACTGCTGTCCGCCCTGTCCAACAAGACAAAAACATTGCCTTCCACATGCCGGTAGAGAGCTGTAATGGCCTTCCATGAAAAGAAATGGCGTTTTGGAACCTGCAACTGAGGTACAGCACATTCCACAAATTCACGAAAGGAGGCAGAGTCTACCAGCTGAAAAGGCAGTAGTTGCAGTGCTAGCAATTTGTCCAAGCTGGCATTCAAGCTAGCATTCAGACTGTGAGCATGTGGATGGCTGGGACCGAATTTCTTTTTACGGTTTAGAAACTGGGGTAAGGAAATTTGCCTGCTAAAATCAGATGGTTGTGTACTGCTAGCAGATTGGCTGCAAGTACTTGGGACCAAGGAACTTTACAAAATCACCGGGAGTCAGCAGCACCCTGCACCTGCAGAGCGCTGCAGTGTGATGCAGTAGGGTGGCTGCCCTTAAGCTGCCCCCTAGAGGACATCCTGCCTCGTTGGAGTTGTGCCTCCTCCTCTATTCTATCAGGCACCTCATCATCCCTCCCTCCTCGTCACTGGAGGAAACTTGGCACTATGTTGCAGCTGAGGGAACATGACTGCCAGTTTCTTGTCCTTCTTGGGCACCCCCTCTCTCTAGGCTCACGTTACTCCCTTCCTCAACCTGGGAACCAACAGCCTTCAAATCGCTGCGCATCCTCCAGTAGCATGTACCCGACACTGTGGTCGAATAGTTCGGAACTCCTCTGTGCATGATGGTGGGGCTACGGAAGGAGTGACTGTGGACAAGGAGCCGGTTGAATAGGCCGCTTTGGCAGCTGTATAGGAAGGAAAACGACACTAAGCCTGGGTGACGGCTTTTTTATCCACTCCACTAACTCTTCTTCATGTTCTGGCTCAATAACATGGCCAGCAGCAGAAACAAAAGGACAAGTGTGCCCCACGGCCACCGGCAGAGGATGCACCATGTCCATGACCTGCACTGTTGACTGTAGACACAGAGCCTTCTTGTCCTCTTTTAGTGGCCTGTGAGCATCTGCCTTTTCTTGGTGGCCTTCTGGACATGATGTATATTTTGTTTTGCAACACCGCACTACACTGTATTGTGTACACCACCAGAAAAGTAGTAGCAACTGCACTACGGCTGCACTGTATTGTAATTACAATTTTTGATCTAATATTTCACAGCAGGGCCCGTTCCTGCGCTCAACAAGAGTATCTGTGAGGCTTTACAGTGTTGTGCCACCACCACCGCCTAAGGCCCAGTTTTTCTGCTCCTGTTTAACAGGGGCATGTAATTAAAATTTTTGATCTAATATTTCACAGCAGGGCCTGTTCCTGCACTCAACAAAAGTATATGTGAGGCTTTACAGTGTTGTGCCACCACCACTGCCTAAGACCCAATTTTTCTGCCCCTGTTTAACAGAATTACAATTCTTGATATGATATTTCACAGCAGGGCCCGTTCCAGCGCCCACCAAGAGTAACTATGAGGGCCTACAGTGTTCTGGCACCACCAATACCTAAGGTCCAATTTTATGGAGAGTGTATAGGGCAGGCCGTATAGTATATACAGGTGGTCCCCTATTTTTAAATATCAGACTTACAATTGACTCCTACTTACAAACGGAGGGAGACAACAGAAAGTGATAGGAAATCTACCCCTAGGAGGGGAAAATCTCTCCTGTAAGAGTTAATATGGGAAACAAGGTGTATCCACTGATGCTTTATCACCAATCCTTGTTTCCCAATAACCCAAAATGTTGTCATTGGGACAGAAAGTGAGGTTAAATCTTAGGAACAGGGGCACAGACAGCAAACCAAAATGTTACAGGGGGGATAACCCTGCCCTATATTATCCAAAATGCTTAAAACTAGATTATTGGGCTGGAGCTACACTTAAAAAATGTACCTGTTCCAAATTACAAACAGATTCAACTTAACAACAAACCTACAGTCTCTATTTTGTTTGTAACCCGGGGAACCGCCTGTATACTGCTGTTTAGAGTATATAGGGCCTGGGGGCCCCACGCCTTTTTTATTCTTCCCACTGATCACCAATGTAATAGGAGCATTCTTCCCACTGATCACCAATGTAAGGGACATTCTTCCCAATTTTTCTTTATTAAAAGTCTTGCAATCAATAAGCATAAAATCACTATATATAAAAAATATAATACATACATATATATACATATTTACATAAATGAAAATAAATATAGCAAATCTGCTCTCAAACAAAAAAAAGGAACATTCTTCCCAATTTTTCTTTATTAAAAGTCAAAATACATTAAAAAATAAAATTAAATATATACATATTTACATAAATGAAAATAAATATAGCAAATCTGCTCTTAAACAAAAAAAGACTTTACAGCAAAAACATAAATCATCATGAACATGTAATTATTGGGAATAATCTTACTACGACTCACACCACTACACCAGACAAACCTACGAGGTCAAGAAACAAAGCCGCACCCATTATGCATGCAGCCCTTCTTCAAAAAGAAGATACTAACCAACAAAAGCTAAGAGAGTGAAAGAAACAGAAAAAGAAAAGAGCTCCTCACCCAGAGATGGACAGATCACCAAAGGCAGGTCTGATATTCCTCCACGCCCTTATCCAGACTGCCCGAGGCTCCCTGCCCCTCTCAAGACCCCGAATTTTCCCAACCTCACCCAGAATATCATGCACCACCACTTCAACAGAGAGGACTACTGCAGGATAATCTGGCACTGTGCATTCCATGTGAAGTAACGGACAACTATACTAACTAAAAACAGTATATCGGAATAAAAATCCCAGCGATTTAGGAATGCCCCTTACACCCACTCCGCATAACTCTTGGAATAGAAAAAGGGGATGCCTAGAGCCCTCCCCACCCTTTTATACACCTCTATGTTAAAGGGACACTGCAGCAAAAAGTGGTCCATAGATTCCACTTTACCAACACACTCCACTCTAGGACAATCCTGATCATACACAGGGCGATGCTTCAAGTTCCCTCTCACATAGAGCCTTCCATGGAAAGCAAGCCAGGCTTGATCCCTAAACTTCAAGGGGATTCTTTCTAAATTGCTTAAACGTAACCCCTCCCTCATTACAGAGCCTGGGCAATCCCTTAAGGCCAGTGACACACTGAAATCAAAGCTCAAAATCCTCTGCTCAAGAAGCTTCCTGGGGAGGGACTTGATATCCTCCACTGTCACCTGCCACTGCCGAAGTATTTTCAGACACGGGGCAACATAAGACGGGAGCTTGCCATGTCGGACTCTCAGACTTTCACTGGCCTGCCATCTTCCCAGCATCGCAGAAAAGGCCTAAAACAAGATCTAAAAATACCCACCCATCCCGGCGGGTTCTCTGCTAGCATGTTATCAAGATTGTACTTTAAAAAGAGCAGAGAAAAGAAAACTATTGGGTTGACCATTCCTAGGCCACCTTCCCGCTTGGAAAGGTAAGTTATATTGCGTTTGATCAGGTTCAGCCTACTTCCCCATAACAGTTGGAAAAAACAGCTGTACACCCCTGCATAGAGAGATGCTGGCAAGATACAGACAAAGCTGACATATAAAAAAATTGGGACCAAGTACGTTTTGATCAAGTCAACCCTCTCCCTCAAGGAAAGCTTCCATTTCTTCCAGCTTGCTACTTTGGCATTGGCACACACCAACCTGCTTTCCCAATTTCGATGACCATAGTCACCAGGACCAAATTTGATACCCAACACTTTAATTTCCTGCTGGGGCTCTGGGAAGGCATCCATAAGTTCGAAGCTTTCACCCTCCTCACCCATCTAGAAAACTTCACTCTTTTCATGGTTGACTTTAGAACCAGAAGCCTCCGCGTACTGCTCTATCACAGAGACCACCTCCTACGCCTCCTCCGTCCCAGAGACAACAACAGACATCATCAGCATAGGCCACGACCTTCAAAGGCAGCACACCAGCAATGCCCAAAAGCACCCCACACAAAGATCTACCCTCTAGCCTTCTTATGAAGGGGTCGATTGCGAATACATATAACAGGGGGCTCAGAGGACATCCCTGGCGCACGCCAGAGCCAACCTCAAAAGGCCGTCCAACCCAACCATTAACCAGTGGGAAGCTCTCAGCCCCTCTATATAATGTCTTCAGCCAATCTATAAACCTCCCCTGCAGGCCGTATCTACCAAGTAGCAAATACAGGTACTCGTGATGGACTCTATCAAAAGCCTTTGCCTGATCCAATGCCAGCAAGTACTTTCTCCATCCAGCAGCCCTGCATCGCTCCAAAGCCTCCCGGACAGCTAAAACCGCTGAAAAGGTACTTCTACCTTGGACCGAGCAGTGCTGATGACTGGACAACAAAATCGCCTGCCACTGACGACAAGCGCCAAAAAAGAATCTTCGCCAAGATCTTTCTATCAACATTGAGAAGACTGATGGGGCGCCAGTTCTCAATCATTGAGGGGTCTTTACCTTTTGACAGAAGAATCACAGCGGATTGCCTCATGGAGCGAGGGAGCAAACCCTCTTCTAGACAGCTGTTATAAACATCTGCTAAAAAGGGAGCCAGAATGGACTTAAAACACTTGTAGAATTCATCTGTCAACCCATCTGGCCCAGGCGATTTTTTGGTAGCCAGCTTCTCTATAGCATGAACTACCTCATCCACTGAAATTGGTTCTGTCAAATCCATCAAAGACAACGTACCATTTCCCAATCCTGGAGTAGAATCCAGAAAGCTTTCCATCTTGTCCCGACAAAGGTCCTTTCTTCCCAGAATGATCTGAAGATCTCTAGGATCCCTGATCTGGACTTCACCAGGGAACCCGTACTATCCCTTAGGCCTATGACCATCTTAACTGCTATGCCTTGCTTAAAGTTCTGGTAAGGATCAGGTGAGTGATATTTTCCATAATCCCTCTCCAGAACCAAGGAGGCATGCCGGTCGTATTGACACTTTCTAAGAAGAAACTTCACCTCAGAGATCTCCCCTGGATCTCCTCTATACGAGATGAGACAATCAAGCTTCCTCCACAAATGCTGGTAGGCAATGTACATACCAAGCTGCTTCTTCTTACTTATGGCCTTAAAAAGTCCAATTCCCCCTTGTTTCACAAGTTTCCACCACTCTGACTTACTGCTGCAAAAGTCCAGAATAGAAACCTGTGCCTGAAAAAAATCCTCAAAGGATTGTCTTACCTCTACATCTTCCAGGAGAGTCAAATTCAGTGAAAAAAAAAAAGTGAAATTTTCCTTTAAATATGGTACCTGGGGGTGTCTAAAGTATGCCTGTGATGTGTTTCCCGTGTTTAGAACTGTCCTTGCACAAAATTACATTTGTAAAGGAAAAAAAGAAGCCATTTAAAACCACTTGCGGCTTTAGGTTTGTTCTTAAGTAGAATCTGAACAGGTACATTATGAAGTGTAGCTCCATCACAAAAAAATCTATTTTTAAGCTTTTTGGAGAACATAGGGAGGGGTTATCACCCCTGTAACATTTGCTGTCTTTGCACATCTGTTCAGAACATGTCACCTCACTTTCCGTCCCAATGACAAATGTTTTTGGAAAAAGTGGGGTTTTAATTGAAACAAGGATTGGTGATAAAGTATCAGTAGAGAGGAGATACCTTTTTCCCAAATTAAATCTAACAGGATAGAATTTCCCTTCCTAGGGGTAGATTTCCTCTCACTTCCTGTTTTCTCTTTCCATTTGCAAGTAGGAGTCGTTTGTAAGTTGGATGTTTGAAAGTAGGGGCCTGGCGTATATACTCTGCAGAAATTTGCCCTATTAGATGTTGGTGTAGCCACAAGACTGGTGGGCCCAGGAATGGGCCCTGCTGTGAGTTAATAGATCAAGATTTGTAATTGCATGCACCTGTTGAACAGGGCAGAAAAATTGGGGGTGGTGGTGGTGGTGGACGGTGTTGCCACAAGACTGTAAGCTCTCACAGTTACTCTTGGTGGGCGCAGGAATGGGCCCTGCTGTGAGTTATTAGATCAAGATTTGTAATTGCAAGCACCTGATGAACAGGGCAGAAAAATTGGGCCTTTGGCGGTGGTGGTGGACGGTGTTGCCACAAGACTGTAGGCCCTCATAGTTACTCTTGGTGGGCGCAGGAATGGGCCCTGCTGTGAGTTATTAGATCAAGATTTGTAATTGCAAGCACCTGATGAACAGGGCAGAAAAATTGGGCCTTTGGCGGTGGTGGTGGACGGTGTTGCCACAAGACTGTAAGCTCTCACAGTTACTCTTGGTGGGCGCAGGAATGGGCCCTGCTGTGAGTTATTAGATCAAGATTTGTAATTGCAAGCACCTGATGAACAGGGCAGAAAAATTGGGCCTTTGGCGGTGGTGGTGGACGGTGTTGCCACAAGACTGTAGGCCCTCATAGTTACTCTTGGTGGGCGCAGGAATGGGCCCTGCTGTGAACTATTAGATCAAGATTTGTAATTACCCGCCCCTGTTAAACAGGGGCTGAAAAATTGTGCCTTAGGCACTGGTGCTGGTGCCACAACACTGCAACCCCTCACAGATACTGTACTTGGAGCACAGCAGTCACACGTGTTGCGAAGCATTTTTTTTAAAAAATTGTAAGTACACGCCCCTGTTAAACAGGGGCTGAAAAATTGTGCCTTAGGCACTGGTGCTGGTGCCACAACACTGCAACCCCTCACAGATACTGTACTTGGAGCACAGCAGTCACACGTGTTGCGAAGCATTTTTTTAAAAAATTGTAAGTACACGCCCCTGTTAAACGGGCTGAAAAATTGTGCCTTAGGCACTGGTCTGGTGCCACAACACTGCAACCCCTCACAGATACTGTACTTGGAGCACAGCAGTCACACGTGTTGCGAAGCATTTTTTTTAAAAAAATTGTAATTACCCGCCCCTGTTAAACAGGGGCTGAAAAATTGTGCCTTAGGCACTGGTGCTGGTGCCACAACACTGCAACCCCTCACAGATACTGTACTTGGAGCACAGCAGTCACACGTGTTGCGAAGCATTTTTTTAAAAAATTGTAAGTACACGCCCCTGTTAAACAGGGGCTGAAAAATTGTGCCTTAGGCACTGGTGCTGGTGCCACAACACTGCAACCCCTCACAGATACTGTACTTGGAGCACAGCAGTCACACGTGTTGCGAAGCATTTTTTTATAAAAAATTGTATGTACACGCCCCTGTTAAACAGGGGCTGAAAAATTGTGCCTTAGGCACTGGTGTGGTGGCATGGATCATTGAGGAGGAGGAAGAGGATAGTCAGTGAACATAAGAGGACAGTCACTCAGCATCAGCATAGGCAGTCTTGAAGGGATGTGACATTAAAAATTATTCGGTTATATCCGCCTCAGGTGCCTGGTAGCTGGTGGTGATCCAAGACTGATTCATTTTGATGAAGGTCAGTCGATCAACCGAGGCGGTGGACAGGCGCACCCTATGATCGGTGACAAATCCTCCAGCAGCACTGAATGTGCGTTCGGAAAGAACGCTGGAGGCAGGACAGGCCAGTAGCTCAATTGCATACTGTGCAAGCTCTGGCCAGTGATCCATCCTCAGGACCCAGTAAGCCAGAGGATTTTCGGTGGGAAAGGTGTCCAAGTCTGACCTTGCCCCAAGGTATTCCTGCACCATGTATATCAGACGCTGGCGATGGTTGCTGGAACCGATCATACCTTGGGGCTGCGGACTAAAAAATTGTCTGAACGCATCGGTCAGACGTCCACCTTCCCCACCGCTCCTTCTGCTACTGACCGAAGCCTCAGCAACTCGTCGCCCAGGACCAGGAGTTTGTAACCTCCCAGTTTCTGGGAACGCGTTGCACAGACCTTTCTGCAAGGCCTCCCTGAGATGTCTCATCCTCTGCTCCCTCTGCGACGGCAAGATAAGGTCCGCAACCTTACCCTTGTACCGCGGATCAAGGAGAGTGGCCAGCCAGTAATGGTCCCTCTCCTTGATCCGAAGAACACGAGGATCCTTCCGCAGGCTTTGCAGGATCAGGGAGGCCATGCAGCGTAGGTTAGCTGAGGCATTCGGTCCGGAGTCTTCTGGGTCACTGAGGATGACATGATCGCCAGCCACCTCCTCCCAGCCACGTACAAGTCCACTGGTTTGTTGGGACTGTACATCATCCCTAAAAGACTGCTGCTGCTGATGCTGAGTGCCAGGCTCCACCTCCATGCTCACACAATCCTCCTCCTCCTCCTCCTCCTCCTCCTCCTCATCCTCTTCCTGTGTGATGGGTGGGACAGAAGGAACACTGTCCGGATAAAGGGGGCCTTGAGAGGCAAGGAAGTCCTCCTCTTCCTGCCTCTGTTCTGCCTCAAGTGCCCTGTCCATTATCCCACGCAGCGTATGCTCCAACAGGTGGACAAGAGGGACAGTGTCACTGATGCATGCACTGTCACTGCTCACCATCCTCGTGGCCTCCTCAAATGGTGAGAGGACAGTGCATGCATCCCTGATCATGCTCCACTGACGTGGGGAAAAAAAACCAAGCTCCCCTGACCCTGTCCTGGTGCCGTAGTCGCAAAGGTACTCATTGATGGCCCTCTGCTGCGTGTGCAGTCGCTGCAGCATGGCCAACGTTGAGTTCCACCTGGTGGGCATGTCACATATTAGGCGGTTCTTGGGCAGGTTCAGCTCCTTTTGCAGCTCAGTCAGCCGAGCACTGGCATTATAAGATCGGCGGAAATGCACACAGACTTTCCTGGCCTGCCTCAGGACATCCTGTAAGCCTGGGAACCTGCCCAAGAACCGCTGCACCACCAGGTTGAGGACGTGAGCCATGCAGGGCACATGGGTGAGCTGCCCCTGTCGCAGGGCGGAGAGGAGGTTGGTGCCATTGTCAGAAACGACCATTCCTGGCTTAAGCTGACGTGGCGTCAACCACCTCTCGGCCTGCCCCTGCAGAGCTGCAAGAACCTCTGGCCCAGTGTGGCTCCTGTCCCCCAAACACACCAGCGCAAGCACGGCATGGCATCTTTTTGCCTGCGTACTTGCGTAGCCCCTTGTACGCCTACGGAGCACCGCTGGTTCCAAGGACAGAGCACTGGAGGAAGAAGAAGAGGAGGGGGTGGAGGAGAGAGGTGTGTCACAACCAGTAGCAGTAGTAGCGTTTTGGAGGCGTGGTGGCGGAACAACCTCCAACACTACTGCACCTTGTCCTGCATCCCTCCCAGCTGCCAATAGAGTGACCCAATGGGCCGTGAAAGAAAGGTACCGTCCCTGTCCATGCCTGCTGGACCATGAGTCAGCGGTAATATGCACCTTACCGCTGACCGCCCTGTCCAGCGAGGCATGGACATTGCCTTCCACATGCCGTAGAGAGACGGAATCGCCTTCCGTGAGAAAAAGTGGCGTTTGGGAACCTGCCACTGAGGAACCGCACATTGAACAAACTCACGGAAGGGGGCCGAGTCTACCAACTGAAAAGGCAGCAGTTGAAGTGCTAGCAATTTAGCCAAGCTAGCATTCAACCGCTGGGCATGTGGATGGCTGGGAGTGTACTTCTTTCTACGGTCCAGCAGCTGGGGCAGGGAAATTTGCCTGCTGCAATCGGACGTCGGTGTACTGCAAGTACTTGGTTGTGACACACCTAATTCTACACCTTCAGTCCTCTCAGAGCAGCTTTCAGAGAGGACTGAAGGTGTAGTGGGGATGGAGATCCCAGCTGATGAGGAGCAAGGAGAGGTCCGCTTAGTTCTTTGGTGTGGGTCTTTTATGTGTGCCTGCCAACGAGCTGCATGGCAGGTCGACATATGTCTGGTCATGCTTGTGGTGCCCAAGCGGCTGATGTTTTGGCCACGCGAGATTCGCTTGAGACAAATATTGCAAATAGCAGTGGTGCGATCTGATGCACTCGTCTCAAAAAAGGCCCACACCAAAGAACTTTTCTGATAACGTGCAGAGGCAGCGCCCTGCACAGGCGGAGCTCTGCGGTGTTGTACAGTTGCTGTGCTGGCCTCTAGCTGGCCTCCAGGGGGCATCCTGCCTCGTTGGACATGTGACGCCGCATCCTCCTCCTCCTCGTCCTCCTCCTCATCCTCTCTCCCTTCAGGCACCCACGTGGAGTCAGTGACCTCATCATCCCCTCCCTCTTCACCACTAGAGCAAACCTGGCAGTAAGCTGCAGCTGGTGGAACAGTACTGCCAGATTCCTCAAGCTGGGTATCATCATCCGAGCCTTCGAATCGTTGGGCATCCTCCTGGAGCATGTACCCAACACTGTGCTCAAAGAGTTCGGGGGACTCCTCAGGAGGACATGGTGGGTCTAGGGAAGGGGTGGCTGATGATGCCATTGAGTACGCGTTGGCAGCTGCTCTGCCAGTACCCTGAGCCTGGGTGAGAGAGGATGAGGAGGATGAGGAGGGCTTGGTCATCCATTCTACCAAGCCTTCAGCATGATGCGGCTCCACATGTCCAGCTGCCGAAAACAAAGACGCGCGTGTCCCATGGCCACGTGCTGATGACGATGCACGACCACGTCCACGGCCACGTTCACTAGAAACAGAGCCTGCCTGCCCTGTGTTCTTGGCTCTGCACGCTCTGCCTCCCCTTGGCGGTCTTCCAGCCATTGTAGTCGGTAGTCCTGTGGGTGCTGCTGAGAAGAAAATATAGGAGCTCTGTGTGATGCCACTAACACACTAGAAGTCCTATGGGTGCTTCTGCAAAGAAAATAGAGGAGCTCTGTGTGATGCCACTAACACACTAGAAGTCCTGTGGGTGCTGCTGAGAAGAAAATATAGGAGCTCTGTGTGATGCCACTAACACACTAGAAGTCCTATGGGTGCTTCTGCAAAGAAAATAGAGGAGCTCTGTGTGATGCCACTAACACACTAGAAGTCCTGTGGGTGCTGCTGAGAAGACAATATAGGAGCTCTGTGTGATGCCACTAACACACTAGAAGTCCTATGGGTGCTTCTGCAAAGAAAATAGAGGAGCTCTGTGTGATGCCACTAACACACTAGAAGTCCTGTGGGTGCTGCTGAGAAGACAATATAGGAGCTCTGTGTGATGCCACTAACACACTAGAAGTCCTATGGGTGCTTCTGCAAAGAAAATAGAGGAGCTCTGTGTGATGCCACTAACACACTAGAAGTCCTGTGGGTGCTGCTGAGAAGAAAATATAGGAGCTCTGTGTGATGCCACTAACACACTAGAAGTCCTATGGGTGCTTCTGCAAAGAAAATAGAGGAGCTCTGTGTGATGCCACTAACACACTAGAAGTCCTGTGGGTGCTGCTGAGAAGAAAATATAGGAGCTCTGTGTGATGCCACTAACACACTAGAAGTCCTATGGGTGCTTCTGCAAAGAAAATAGAGGATCTCTGTGTGATGGGACTAACACACTTCAAGTCCTATAGGTGCTTCTGGGAACAAAATATAGCTCTGTGTGATGGGACTAACACACTTCAAGTCCTATAGGTGCTTCTGGGAACAAAATATAGGATCTCTGTATGATGGGACTAACACACTTCAATTCCTATAGGTGCTTCTGGGAACAAAATATAGGTCTGTGTGATGGGACTAACACACTTCAAGTCCTATAGGTGCTTCTGGGAACAAAATATAGGATCTCTGTGTGATGGGACTAACACACTTCAAGTCCTATAGGTGCTTCTGGGAACAAAATATAGATCTGTGTGATGGGACTAACACACTTCAAGTCCTATAGGTGCTTCTGGGAACAAAATATATGATCTCTGTGTGATGGGACTAACACACTTCAAGTCCTATAGGTGCTTCTGGGAACAAAATATAGGTCTGTGTGATGGGACTAACACACTTCAAGTCCTATAGGTGCTTCTGGGAACAAAATATAGGATCTCTGTGTGATGGGACTAACACACTTCAAGTCCTATGGGTGCTTCTGGGAAGAAAATATAGGTCTGTGTGATGGGACTAACACACTTCAAGTCCTATAGGTGCTTCTGGGAACAAAATATAGGTCTCTGTGTGATGGGACTAACACACTTCAAGTCCTATAGGTGCTTCTGGGAAGAAAATATAGGTCTGTGTGATGGGACTAACACACTTCAAGTCCTATAGGTGCTTCTGGGAACAAAATATATGATCTCTGTGTGATGGGACTAACACACTTCAAGTCCTATAGGTGCTTCTGGGAAGAAAATATAGGTCTGTGTGATGGGACTAACACACTTCAAGTCCTATAGGTGCTTCTGGGAACAAAATATATGATCTCTGTGTGATGGGACTAACACACTTCAAGTCCTATGGGTGCTTCTGGGAAGAAAATGTAGGTCTGTGTGATGGGACTAACACACTTCAAGTCCCATAGGTGCTTCTGGGAACAAAATATATGATCTCTGTGTGATGGGACTAACACACTTCAAGTCCTATAGGTGCTTCTGGGAAGAAAATATAGGTCTGTGTGATGGGACTAACACACTTCAAGTCCTATAGGTGCTTCTGGGAACAAAATATAGGATCTCTGTGTGATGGGACTAACACACTTCATGTCCTATGGGTGCTTCTGGGAAGAAAATATAGGTCTGTGTGATGGGACTAACACACTTCAAGTCCTATAGGTGCTTCTGGGAACAAAATATAGGATCTCTGTGTGATGGGACTAACACACTTCAAGTCCTATGGGTGCTTCTGGGAAGAAAATATAGGTCTGTGTGATGGGACTAACACACTTCAAGTCCTATAGGTGCTTCTGGGAACAAAATATATGATCTCTGTGTGATGGGACTAACACACTTCAAGTCCTATGGGTGCTTCTGGGAAGAAAATATAGGTCTGTGTGATGGGACTAACACACTTCAAGTCCTATAGGTGCTTCTGGGAACAAAATATAGGATCTCTGTGTGATGGGACTAACACACTTCAAGTCCTATAGGTGCTTCTGGGAACAAAATATAGGTCTGTGTGATGGGACTAACACACTTCAAGTCCTATAGGTGCTTCTGGGAACAAAATATATGATCTCTGTGTGATGGGACTAACACACTTCAAGTCCTATAGGTGCTTCTGGGAAGAAAATATAGGTCTGTGTGATGGGACTAACACACTTCAAGTCCTATAGGTGCTTCTGGGAAGAAAATATATGATCTCTGTGTGATGGGACTAACACACTTCAAGTCCTATAGGTGCTTCTGGGAAGAAAATATAGGTCTGTGTGATGGCACTAACACACTTCAAGTCCTATAGGTGCTTCTGGGAACAAAATATATGATCTCTGTGTGATGGGACTAACACACTTCAAGTCCTATGGGGTGCTTCTGGGAAGAAAATGTAGGTCTGTGTGATGGGACTAACACACTTCAAGTCCTATAGGTGCTTCTGGGAACAAAATATATGATCTCTGTGTGATGGGACTAACACACTTCAAGTCCTATAGGTGCTTCTGGGAACAAAATATAGGTCTGTGTGATGGGACTAACACACTTCAAGTCCTATAGGTGCTTCTGGGAACAAAATATAGGATCTCTGTGTGATGGGACTAACACACTTCAAGTCCTATAGGTGCTTCTGGGAACAAAATATAGGTCTGTGTGATGGGACTAACACACTTCAAGTCCTATAGGTGCCTCTGGGAAGAAAATATATGATCTCTGTGTGATGGGACTAACACACTTCAAGTCCTATAGGTGCTTCTGGGAAGAAAATATAGGTCTGTGTGATGGGACTAACACACTTCAAGTCCTATAGGTGCTTCTGGGAACAAAATATATGATCTCTGTGTGATGGGACTAACACACTTCAAGTCCTATGGGTGCTTCTGGGAAGAAAATGTAGGTCTGTGTGATGGGACTAACACACTTCAAGTCCTATAGGTGCTTCTGGGAACAAAATATATGATCTCTGTGTGATGGGACTAACACACTTCAAGTCCTATAGGTGCTTCTGGGAAGAAAATATAGGTCTGTGTGATGGGACTAACACACTTCAAGTCCTATAGGTGCTTCTGGGAACAAAATATATGAGCTCTGTGTGATGGGACTAACACACTTCAAGTCCTATAGGTGCTTCTGGGAACAAAATATAGGTCTGTGTGATGGGACTAACACACTTCAACTCCTATAGGTGCCTCTGGGAAGAAAATATATGATCTCTGTGTGATGGGACTAACACACTTCAAGTCCTATAGGTGCTTCTGGGAAGAAAATATAGGTCTGTGTGATGGGACTAACACACTTCAAGTCCTATAGGTGCTTCTGGGAACAAAATATATGATCTCTGTGTGATGGGACTAACACACTTCAAGTCCTATAGGTGCTTCTGGGAAGAAAATGTAGGTCTGTGTGATGGGACTAACACACTTCAAGTCCTATAGGTGCTTCTGGGAACAAAATATATGATCTCTGTGTGATGGGACTAACACACTTCAAGTCCTATAGGTGCTTCTGGGAAGAAAATATAGGTCTGTGTGATGGGACTAACACACTTCAAGTCCTATAGGTGCTTCTGGGAAGAAAATATAGGTCTGTGTGATGGGACTAACACACTTCAAGTCCTATAGGTGCTTCTGGGAACAAAATATATGATCTCTGTGTGATGGGACTAACACACTTCAAGTCCTATAGGTGCTTCTGGGAAGAAAATATAGGTCTGTGTGATGGGACTAACACACTTCAAGTCCTATAGGTGCCTCTGGGAACAAAATATATGATCTCCGTGTGATGGGACTAACACACTTCAAGTCCTATAGGTGCTTCTGGGAACAAAATATAGGAGCTCTGCCTGCCTGCCACGAACACACTACAAGTCCTATAGGTGCTTCTGGGAACAAAATATAGGAGCTCTGCCTGCCTGCCACGAACACACTACAAGTCCTATAGGTGCTTCTGGGAACAAAATATAGGAGCTCTGCCTGCCTGCCACGAACACACTACAAGTCCTATAGGTGCTTCTGGGAACAAAATATAGGAGCTCTGCCTGCCTGCCACGAACACACTACAAGTCCTATAGGTGCTTCTGGGAACAAAATACAGGAGCTCTGTTTGCTGCCAGTGCCTGCCTGCCACGAACACACTACAAGCCCCTCTTTCTAAATCAATCTTTCTAAATGAATCTATCTAACTCAATCTCTCTAAGTAAATCTCTCTAACTAAATCCAGCAGAGTGACACAGAACGATCCTGCTCTATCTACGCCGGAACAGCATGTGACCGGCGCAGACGGCGTGGCGGCCTTTTATAAGAGGGGGCGTGTACTAAAGCCCCTGAGCTGTAATTGGCTACAGGCGTCCTGCCTGTAGCCAATTATGGCTCTTCGAGTTTCCGGCGCTGTGATTGGCCAAGCATGCGGGGTCACAGTGCATGCTTGGCCAATCATCAGCCAGCAATGCACTGCGCCGGCCGCGCCGGCCGCAATGCATTGCGGGGCCGCTCGCATCACACGAACGTGATGCGAGCGGCCAAAATAGTTCTGGGCGCGCCGAGCGAGCGAACACCCGGTGCTCGATGCGAACATGGGTTCGCATCGAGCACCGGGCCCATCCCTAATCTTCTGTCTGTAGGCATCCACATTCTCGGCAGGGCCTGGACCCACAGTAAGATCCTCCACCTCCTCCTCACTAGGCCTCGTATCATCATTCTTCCCACTGATCACCAATGTTAGGCGCATTCTTCCCACTGATCACCACCAATGTAAGGAACATTCTTCCTGCTGACCACCAATGTAAGGATAAATAATTATATATAAATATATAAAAAATGGGGCGCTAGCATTAAAAATGAATAACTAAATAACGGCACTTAACCATAAATGCACTTAAAATAACAATAAAATAAACAAGTAAATGAATAAATAAAATCTAATAAGATATAAAATTAATGAATAGAAATGTGGCGCTTGCTGGTGAGAAGGATGCCAATCCTGCGGGTGAACACCAAAGGATGGTTTCCAAAAAGCGTCTCGGAATTAATTACTTCAAACAATGATGTATAGCAACAAAGTAATGAACCGTGCTATACCAATAAATATATAATCAATAAAGTGCATCCAGTGATAAAGAAATCCTGTGCAAATAAAGTAAAAATGTGCGTTTCCAAATCGTGAAATAAAAAGCTACATGTGCAAATAAATTCCTTTTCAATAAATAGTGAACGAATATTTCATACAGTACAAGCAATAATTCATGCAAAAAAATGTGCAAATAAATAAGTCCCAACGAATAAATAAACGATTAAAGTCACTGAAAAAAAAATTTTGCTGAAAAAAATATAAAAATATATATATATAAAAATAAATTATATATAAAAACGCAAAAAAGGTTTGTGCAAAATCAGCATGTGCAAATGATGCTAAATACACAAAGTGCAGTAAAGAAATAATGTGCAACAAAGAATTGCTTGAATGTGCAGTGATCCAAAATGAAACAAAAAATTTTAAGTGTTTTAAAAAGTCCACTCCAATGTGATGGTTTCAATAATTAGTGACTCCACCTGGTGGCTGTGTACTCCTTAGCAGTGCATTCTTCCATGCATATTCCGTGTGCCTCTTTACATTTATTTTCCCCAGCCCCTTACCTCAGGTAAGGGTTAAAAACGCCTTACAATGACACAGCAGTAAAGGACTCCTTCTCCTATGTATCATCCAGCACCCAGGTCCTTACAGCGCCTTGTCTCTTCTCCACTAGTTTACTCAGCAAGGGGGCAAAGAGAGGGAAGGAGGAACTCCATTGTGCAGTATTTAAAAGCAGTTTTATTGAGAAAATAGTAACACTCACAGTTAAAAAGCAGATAATCAGCGATGTGTGTAGAGATGTATGTGATCCCGGCCGAGACCACACACAGCGTCACCAGACTCTGATCCTCCTTACGCGTTACGTCACGCCCACGTGACTTTTTCAAAGGATATTCAGAGTCGGGTGAAAGCGGTGACCTAAATCTAGTAGCGGTTGCCATGGCAACCGCGCTGGTTGATTCCAAAAGCATAAATTTAATAAGGTTAAGCGAATGACATCTAGTATAGTGCCTGCACATTACTCAACATAGTAAACAGATAACATTTTAAGGTAATGACAGCAGCAAATAAATAAAAATAAAAACGATAAGTACAGCGCCATCTGGTGACCAGGGATCGGAAACAACAGCCAATCCCATTAGTTCAGCAATAAGTAAGTACAGCGCCATCTGGTGACCAGGGATCGGAAACAGCACCCAATCCCATTAGTTCAACAATATAGTAAGGACAACGCCATCTGGTGTCCAGAAACCTGGAATCACTACAACCATAACATTTCTGTGTGATAAGCAGAGGGAGATAGATGGATGAAACATAGCTCCCAATTTTTACCTTTAAAAGGAATTATCTCCCTCTGCTTATCACACATAAATGTTATGGTTGTAGTGATTCCAGGTTTCTGGACACCAGATGGCGTTGTCCTTACTATATTGTTGAACTAATGGGATTGGGTGCTGTTTCCGATCCCTGGTCACCAGATGGCGCTGTACTTACTTATTGCTGAACTAATGGGATTGGCTGTTGTTTCCGATCCCTGGTCACCAGATGGCACTGTACTTATCGTTTTTATTTTTATTTATTTGCTGCTGTCATTACCTTAAAATGTTATCTGTTTACTATGTTGAGTAATGTGCAGGCACTATACTAGATGTCATTCGCTTAACCTTATCAAATTTATGCTTTTGGAATCAACCAGCGCGGTTGCCTTGGCAACCGCTACTAGATTTAGGTCACCGCTTTCACCCGACTCTGAATATCCTTTGAAAAAGTCACGTGGGCGTGATTTAACGCGTAAGGAGGATCAGAGTCTGGTGACGCTGTGTGTGGTCTCGGCCGGGATCACTTACATCTCTACACACATCGCTGATTATCTGCTTTTTAACTGTGAGTGTTACTATTTTCTCAATAAAACTTCTTTTAAATACTGCACAATGGAGTTCCTCCTTCCCTCTCTTTGCCCCCTTGCTGAGTAAACTAGTGGAGAAGAGACGAGGCGCTGTAAGGACCTGGGTGCTGGATGATACATAGGAGAAGGAGTCCTTTACTGCTGTGTCATTGTAAGGCGTTTTTAACCCTTACCTGAGGTAAGGGGCTGGGGAAAATAAATTTAAAGAGGCACATGGAATATGCATGGAAGAATGCACTGCTAAGGAGTACACAGCCACCAGGAGGAGTCACTAATTATTGAAACCATCACATATAGAAATTGGAGTGGACTTTTTAAAACACTTAAAATTTTTTGTTTCATTTTGGATCACTGCACATTCAAGCAATTCTTTGTTGCACATTATTTCTTTACTGCACTTTGTGTATTTAGCATCATTTGCACATGCTGATTTTGCACAAACCTTTTTTGCGTTTTTATATATATATTTTATTTTTATATATATATATATTTTATATTTTTATATTTTTTTCAGCAAAAAAATTTTTTCAGTGACTTTGATCGTTTATTTATTCGTTTGGACTTATTTATTTGCACATTTTTTTGCACGAATTACTGCTTGTGCTGTATGAAATATTTCTTCACTATTTCTTGAAAAGGAATTTATTTGCACATGTAGCTTTTTATTTCACGATTTGGAAGCGCACATTTTTACTTTATTTGCGCAGGATTTCTTTATCACTAGATGCACTTTATTGATTATATATTTATTGGTATAGCACGGTTCATTACTTTGTTGCTATACATCATTGTTTGAAGTAATTAATTCCGAGACGCTTTTTGGAAACCATCCTTTGGTGTTCACCCGCAGGATTGGCATCCTTCTCACCAGCAAGCGCCACATTTCTATTCATTCATTTTATATCTTATTAGATTTTATTTATTAATTTACTTTATTTTATTGTTATTTTAAGTGCATTTATGGTTAAGTGCCGTTATTTAGTTATTCATTTTTAATGCTAGCGCCCCATTTTTTATATATTTATATATAATTATTTATACTGACTATTGGTGTGTGAACACTTTGATGGTGGCTGCGGCAGTCGTTGTTTTAGTCTTATATATTGATTCTTGAATTTTATCCCCTATTGGTTTGCGCAGTTGGTCACCCCCTCTTTTACCAATGTAAGGAACATTCTTAGTGTACAGATGACAGCGTTAGGGAAAAGCACTCAGTGTATATATTTCAGTGATATATATATTTATGTAATAACACTCATTTAGCCCAGGTTCACACTGACAGTGGGAATGAAAGCGTGCGAGCTCAGCTAAACTCGCGTGATTTCATACCGGCATGTCAGTGCGAAGTTTAGCAGCGATTTCAGAGACATCTATGCGGGTTGCTGCACAGATGTCTATGGAAATCGCACCCAGAAGTCGCCAAAAGTTGTATAGAAGCTACTTTTGGGAGTCATTTGGGTCGGTGCCATTGCCAGCAATTGCCGCCGATTTGCCATGTGATTTGACATATCAAATCGCATGCCAAATTGCTCCAATGTGAACCAGGGCTAAGTGCTATTCCCTATATATAACACTGATATCTGTACACTGAGTGGCATTCAATGTGCCAGATATCAGTGTGCACTAGTGAATAGCACTTGCCACCTGGTAAATATGCACAGGGCAAGAAGGAAGGAACACTCAGCATGGATGGCTCGTTCTTATAACAACACACACACTAACTGCCGTGCTGTCATTATCACACTGACCTGCTGCTGCACACAAGACAGGTCAGTGTGGGTGCTGATGGCCAATTGCAAGATGACTCCGCTCTGCTGTCCGGTCTGTGTTCAGTGCACTCTGCAGCCTCCAGCTCCTTTACCGACTGTCCCCCGCAGCAGTGAAGTATGGCCCCGCCCCTCAGCTGAATTCCCCAGGGGCAGAGGTGGCCGGAGCGCCTGTCTCTGAAATCATCCCGCTTCGCTGACGGCTCTGATTGCTCTCTGATCCATCCCGGCCAGCTCGCTCCTCTGATATAGCCGCATCAACCGACAGCAAGGATTTAATGGTTCACTGCTTCCTCGGGGGTATAGTCTTCTTATTGATTCTGCATGATAAGCTGCGGGCACTTCCAGGGGCAGACTGAGCCGGCCCCCCCCCCCCACCCCAGGGCCCTTGGGCGGTGCCCGAGTCCCCGAGTCCCTGAATGGTCAGTCTGTCCCTGATACCAGACCCAAAGCTGCAAGCTGGGGTTTTGTGCAGGGTCTGTTCTAAACATGGGAAAAATGTGCCACTTTACAGGCATACTATAGACAACCCCCGAGGAAAGGTAGTTAAAGGAATATTACACTTTTTTTTATTTCACTTTAAGCATTATTAAAATCACTGCTCCCGAAAAAACTGCAGTTTTTAAAACTTTTTTTTGCATTGATACATGTCCCCTGGCGCAGGACCCAGGTCCCCAAACACTTTATATGACACTATCTTGCATATTAGCCTTTAAAATGTGCACTTTTGATTTTTCACGCTCGAGTCCCATAGACTTTAATGGAGTTCACGTGTTTGCACGATTTTTTGGTCTGTTTGCATGTTCTGCCGCAAATCGAACCGGGGGGGGGGGGGTGTTCGGCTCATCCCTATATACGCCAGCATTGGTGTCAGTTTCTGCAATAATAACCACCAGCATTGGTGCCAGTTTCCGCCAAAATAATTGCCAGCATTGGTGTCAGTTTCTGCAATAATGACTGCCAGCTTTGGTGCTATTTTCTACAATAATTTCCAGCATAGATAGTCAGTGGCATTATGCTATTTTAAAACCCTGCAGCATGAAGGAGATAATTAACACTGACATTGGCCACTAATTCAGCTCAAGGGGTTAATTAACACTGCTATTGATAACTAATACAGTAGTGGCCAGTGGCAGTGTTTATTAACTCCCTTGTGCTGTATTTGTTGTAAGTGTCAGTGTTAAATACCCCTTTGTATTGCAGCATGAATGGGTTAATTAACACTGCCCCTGGCCACTACTGCTTTAGATATCAGTGGTAGTGTCTATTAATACCTTGTGCTGAATTAGTAACCAATGTCAGTACATTAACCCCTTCATGCTGCATATTACTGGCTTATGACAGTGTTAGTTAATTAACCCCCAATCACAAAACCAACCAGAGTTCCCAAGACATTAACCATTCCGGTGCACTGGAAAAGACTCACTGCAACATTACACTGTTAAGCAACATATATGGGATAGAAGCCAGCAGGCATTTTACATTGTATATATAATAAATAAAAAAAACAGACAAGCAATTCATTTTAAATAAAATATTTAATTGGATAAATATTTTGGCCGGGGCTTTTTTTATTGGTTTAATACATTTTCTAAAATATTTACAAATAATTTTATTATATCATCACTTATAGATAAATAAATAAACCCAGCCACTACGGCTCAGGCTTAATAATATTCTCTCTTCTGAGTAGGGATGGGCCGAACACCCCCCGGTTCAGTTCGCACCAGAACATGGCGAACAGGCAAAAAATCCGGAAGAACACACGAACACCGCTAAAGTCTATGGGACACGAACATGAAAAATCAAAAGTGCTAATTTTAAAGGCTTATATGCAAGTTATTGTCATAAAAAGTGTTTGGGGACCCGGGTCCTGCCCCAGGGGACATGTATCAATGCAATATTTTTTTTTTTAAACGGCCGTTTTTTTGGAAGCAGTGATTTTTTTAATGCTTAAAGTTAAACAATAAAAATTAAATATTCTTTTAAATATCGTGCCTGGGGGGTGTCTATAGTATGCCTGTAAAGTGGCACATTTTTCCCGTGTTTCGAAGAGTACCACAGCAAAATTACATTTTTGAAGGAAAGATTGTCATTTAAAACTGATCGCGGCTGTAATGAATTGTCGGGTCTCGACAATATAGATAAAACTCATTGAAAAAAGGGGGAAGGGTCCATTACCAGGCCCAGAATAAAAAAAATACTTCAGAGTCCCCCTAAAATCCATACCAGGCCCTTCAGGTCTGATATGGAAATTAAGGGGAATCCTGTGCCAAATAAAAAAAAAATGGCGTAGGCCCCCCCCCCCCAAAATCCATACCAGACCCTTATCTGAGCACGCAACCAGAGGGGGGGCGGGGTCACCTGTTCACGTCACCGGGTGCCCCCGCCCACAGCTATATAAGAACTGTCACCCAGAAGAGCCGTCAGTCGGCGGGAGCCTGCCATGGAGGCGGAATGGTTGCGGCTTTTTTCTTTTTCGGTCCGTCTGATGGCGTTTATTTACCATTTATTTACATCGCTGGACATTTTTATTTTTAAATTTTTTAATAAAGGACTTGTCCCAAGCTGTCTCTTGTCTTTATTACCATTTTTGACACTTTTTTTGTGAAATGTACAATGTACCCCGTTACCAATTTACATAGGGGGGAGGCCAGGATCTGGGGGTCCCCTTGTTAAAGGGAGCTTCCAGATTTCGATAACCCCCCTTCTGCATACCCCCACAACCACCGGAAAGGGTTGTGGGGATGAGGCCCTTGTCCCCATCAACATGGGGACGAGTTGAGCTGAGATGAGAGGTATCTTGATATAGCGCAGACTTAACCCGAAGTGTCCTGACGTGCTTGACTAGGGCCAATTTAGACGGGAGCCAATTATCTTACCAGCATGTCTTTAGAGTGTAAGAGGAAACCGGAGTACCCGGAGGAAACTCACACAGGCACAGGGAGAACATGCAAACTCCAGGCAGATGGGGTCGTCAGACCCCAAAGCACCCTCCCCATGTTGAGGGCATGTGGCCTGGTACGGTTCAGGAGGGGGGGCGCTCTCTCATCCCCCCTTTTCCTGCTGCCTGCCAGGTTGCGTGCTTGCATAAGGGTCTGGTATGGATTTGGTGGGACCCCTGCGCCATTTTTTTTATTTTGGCGCAGGGTTCCCCTAAAATCCATACCAGACCTGAAGGGTCTGGTATGGATTTTGGGGGGACCCCTACGCCATTTTTTTAAAATTTGGCACAGGGTTCCTCTTAATTTCCATTCCAGACCTGAAGGACCTGGTATGGATTTTGGGGGACCCCCCCCCACACACAATTTTTTACATTTTTGATTCTGGGTTCCACTTAATATTCATACCAAAGGGCCTGGTAATGGACTGGGGGGGGACCCATGCCCTTTTTTTTCATGAGTTTTATCTATATTGCCGAGACCCGACAATTCATTACAGCCGCAATCTGTTTTAAATGACAATTTCTTCTTTAGAAATGTCATTTTGCTGCGGTACTGTTCTAAACACGGGAAAAATGCGCCACTTTACAGGCATACTATAGACACCCCCCAGGCATGATATTTAAATGAATATTTCATTTTTATTATTTCACTTTAAGCATTAAAAAAAAAAATCTCTGCTCCCGAAAAAACTGCCGTTTATAAAAAACAAATTTGCATTGATACATGTCCCCTGGGGCAGGTCCTAGGTCCCCAAACAATTTTTATGACAATAACTTGCACACAAGCCTTTAAAATGAGCACTTTTGATTCTTCATGATTAACCGTTTAACCGTTGTTTAACCGTTCGCCCATCCCTACTTGTGAGTAATCAAAACAAACTTACCCCAAAGACAAAGATCTGAACCACAAAAAAAAGCCGCAACAAGGTTAGAGGGGTGTGGGGAGCTGTCCTCTTCACTTTCTTCTGGCAACTGTCAACAGTCCATAACCAGTAGCCCATATTTATAGGGGTATTTTGCAGTATACATGCATTCATTGCTGTCTTAACTGATTTAACTGACCTATCCTATATTGAATTAAAAATGTATATAATTTTATTGGATAACTCATGCTAGCCTATGAATTTATCCCATTTTCAAAACGATTGGGATATATTTAAGACAATTACTGTGTACTGATGTTCATCTGCCATGGGGCACAGTTTAGCCAACACTGCCTGCACTCATCTCTTCATGCCCATCCCCCTGTCCTGGCTTTGGTGTCACCCCTCTAGCGGGTGTCACCCGGGGGCGGCCCGTCCCCCCCCCATAGCAACGCCACTGCTTAAGTTGGAACTATGAAAAAATAACATTTAGGTAACAAGGAAATCATTTTTAATACGAGCAGTGCTGTAAATAATCATGACTAGACTAGAGCATGTTCACCTTCAAGGGGAATTTTCATGAATGAGGGGAAGCAAAGTGAAAACTGACTTCACAAAAATACCCAATCACAAACAAGGAAAATTAACCACTTCACATCCGGCCGTAGCCGAATGACGGCCTCGGCGCGGATGTCAATTCCCGGGAGGCCGTCATATGACGGCCTCCCCTTTCCTCGTTCCCTGTGCGCGCTCACGAGCGCGCAGCAGGGAAATTCTGTGTTGGCCGTGTCCCTCGGACACAGCCAATCACAGATCGCTGTAAACGGCCAATCACAGCGGCCGTTTACAGCGCGATCGGCGTGTCCAATGGGAGATGATCTCATATGTAAACATATGAGATCATCTCTCAGCGCCGCTCCCCCTCCTCACACAGAGACAGCGTGTGAGGAGGGGGAGATGAACGGCTGCAGCGCCGTAAGTGTCAAAAAAAAAAAAAACCAAAATGCCATCTGTGCCCACTGCCACCACTGCAATCTGTCCCCAATGCCAATTGCCAGAGCCATATGTCCCCAATGCCATCTGCAAGTGCCATATGTCCCCAATGCCATCTGTCCCCAAAGCCATCTGCCAGTGCCATCTGTGCCATCTGCCAGTGCCATCTGTCCCCAGTGCCATCTGTGCCATCTGTAGTCAGTGCCATCTGTAGTCAGTGCCATCTGTCATCAGTCCACCTGTCATCAGTGCCACCTGTCATCAGTGCCACATCATCAGTGCACATCAGTGCCACATAGTGCCACATGTCATCAGTGCCACATAGTGCCATCTGTCATCAGTGCCATCTGTCATCAGTGCCATATCAGTGTCACGTGTCATCAGTGCCACATATTAGTGCCATCTGTCATCAGTGTCACGTATTAGTGCCATCTGTCATCAGTGCCACCTGTCAGTGTCACGTGCCATCTGTTATCAGTGTCACCTGTCATCAATGCCACGTATCAGTGCCATCTGTCATCAGTGTCACGTGTCATCAGTGCCACGTATTAGTGCCGTCTGTCATCAGTCCCACGTATTAGTGCCATCTCTCATCAGTGCCACATATTAGTGCCACGTGATATCAGTGCCATGTATAAGTGCCATCTCTCATCAGTGCCACATATTAGTGCCATCTGTCATCAGTGTCACGTGTCATCAGTGCCCCGTATTAGTACCATCTGTCATCAGTGCCACATCAGTGTCACGTGTCATCAGTGCCACGTCAGTGTCACGTGTCATCAGTGCCACGTCAGTGTCACGTGTCATTGTCCTGGTGCTCCAGGGCCTTCAAAAGTGTAATAGGTAGTCAACAAGTTAGATGTGTAATTTATGCTCCTAGAACACGTGATTGCCCCCCCCCCCCCCTTTCATGTTGGGCCTCTCTAAGTGGCCAGGCTGTGAAAAAGTCCCACACATGTGGTATCGTAATACTCAGGAGGAGTAGCAGAATTTATTTTGGGGTGTCATTTATGGTATACACATGCCATGTGAGAGAAATAACCTATTACAAGGAAAATTTTGTAGAAAAAAAAAAAAAAATAAAAAAAAAAAATAATTCATTTTGCAAAGAATTGTGGGAAAAAAATGACAACATCAAAAAGTTCACAACGCCTCTTTCTAAATACCTTGGAATGTCTACTTTCAAAAAAGGGGTCATTTGGGGGGTATTTGTACTTTCCTGGCTTGTTCGGGTCACAAGAAATGAGATAGGCCACCAGTACATCAGATGTGATCAATTTTGTATAATTTGCACCACAGTTTGTAGAGTCTGTAACTTTCACAAAGACCAAATAATATCCACTAATTTGGGTTATTTTTACCAAAGATATGTAGCAGTATAAATTGTGGCCAAAATTTATGAAGAAAAATTAATAATTTCCTAAATTTTATCACAGAAACAAAGAAAAATGCGTTTTTTTTTTTCAAAATTTTCGGTCTATTTTTCATTTATAGCGCAAAAAATAAAAAACCCAGAGGTGATCAAATACCACCAAAAGAAAGCTCTATTTGTGGGAAAAAAAGACAAAAAATTCATTTGGGTACAATGTTGCATGACTGAGTAATTGTCAGTCAAAGCGTGAGAGCACCGAAAGCTGAAAATTGGTCTGGATAGGAGGGGGGTTTAAGTGCCTGGTAAGCAAGTGGTTAAAAATAGCGCCTGCAAACCGACCCGAAACAGCTGTTGCTGTGTCTCCAGTGTGAAAGCCCTGAGGGCTTTCACACTGGAGCGGTGCGCTAGCAGGACGGTAAAAAAAGTCCTGCTAGCTGCATCTTTGGAGCGGTGAAGGAGCGGTGTGTTCTCATTGTATATCACATGCATATACTTGCACATGTATATCATTTGATACCATCTGTGCACCTTGGTGTGTCAGCAAAAAAATATGGTTCCACTGCAATAAATCACCATATATACACCATAGTGAAATAAATTGCTAAAAATAATAAATAAATGAATATAACAAGTCCCATTCGCATAGGTTTTCAACTTGACTCGGATAATTTCAGCAGTCCATCAACATGAAGCTTAATTGCAATGATATAACGTTTGTTCAATATGCTGCAAACCTCCACCGTGTAAACTTGCACCCAAGTGCTCCCAAGTGTGCTGATATATAATCTGCTTACCAGATCCTATTGACCACTTTATTGAAAAAGTAAGTCAAAAACGCTTTTACAGGATTTTACCTGTTCACATGGGCGTTGAGATGTACATTTGGATTGATCTCCTCCTCTCAGACTCACACGAGATATATGAAAGAGAACTCGATAGTATAATATTGCTTTAATATAAAACTTTTATAAAAACAAGATAGCCAAATGGCTCCTTACATGGTTTTGTGCCCGACCCGGCACTGGGGCTGCTCGCTTTTGGGGTAGAAGCTATTACTGTGTCGCTGGTGCTCATATGCCTGCTGCAGAGCCGCGGCTTCAGCGTGCGTTCCAGTGGGCTCGTCCAACAAACCACAGGGACCGGAAGTGGCGTCAAAATCGGGAGAAAGCGTGACCAGGTACCACCTCGACGTACGTTTCGTTCGTCCAACGTCTTCAGGGGGCGTGCCTGGTCACTTGGTCATGCGCTTTTTATCCAATGTGTGTAAAACCTTTTAGCCAATGAATAGCTTCTTGCGCACGCAACCCCAATGCCGGTCCAGCTTACATGGCATTTTACATAATTCTATACATATATCATTAAAACAATTTAAAATTTGACAAATGGAGACTATAAAATTAAACCCCTTATCACCTGCAACTCCGATCATGTAACTTATATTTTGGAATGCCCATGCCCCATGCAGTACGTAGGTCGGACTACCAGACAACTTAGAGTTAGAGTAAACAAACATTTAACAAATATGAGTAAAGGGTTCCCAAATCATAGTGTTTCCAAACACTTTAAATCGCATCATAATAGCGACCCCACATTGTGTAAGTTCTATGGTATAGACAAAATTAGTAGGCATTGGTGGGGAACACATATGACAAGAGAAATATCAAAAAACGAAACCAAGTGGATATATAAAGTAAAAAGTATGCAACCACTAGGAATGAACATTGAGCTAGACCTCAATTGTTTCCTATCCAACCACTAACGGATGGTATCGTTTTTTGACTCAACTCAAACCCATACCTCCTTTTTTCCCCTTTGTTTTCTTATAATTCCTAAAATTAACTAATAAGTACATATCATTTTGTGCACCTTGTGTGTCCCTGTGGTGTGTCCCCATGGCAATGGTTATGCCGTGCGGTCACACATGCATGGCCACATAGGGCACAAGAAAAATAATGGGTACGGTTACACGCACCAAATATGTAGTCATACAGGGGATGTGTGAGGAATATATATGGAGTAATTTGGACACCTACGATAACAATAGAATAAATGAATGGTGGTCAAAATAAATACCTGCAATAACAAATAAGAAAGTATATACATTTCTCTCCCAACATTATATAAATATTTCATTCATGTCACCTAAGAATCTATCAATTTCTCTTCGGTCATGCGGGAATGTCAAACCTCTCGCATATACACAATAACATTCACTAAAAATAGATTTGAAAATAGGGAAAATATGAATGAATTATATACCACCAGGTAATGTAATATTCTCTATATAATGAGGAGAAAACATAATAGTCTTGCCAAAACTAAGTTAGGCTATTAAAGGTTCGAGACAGAGATAGTAACTAAAGATAATACAAAAATATTGCCATAATTATGAGTCAAATTTTAAATTGTTTTAATGATATATGTATATAATTATGTAAAATTCCCTGTAAGCTGGAGCGGCATTGGGGTTGCGTGCGCAAGTAGCTATTCATTGGCTAAAAGGTTTTACACACATTGGATAAAAAGCGCATGACCAAGTGACCAGGCACGCCCCCTGAAGACGTTGGACGAACGAAACGTACGTTGAGGCGGTACCTGGTCATGCTTTCTCCCGATTTTTACGCCACTTCCGGTCCCTGTGGTTTGTTGGACGAGCCCACTGGAACGCACACTGAAGCCGCGGCTCTGCAGCAGGCATATGAGCACCAGCGACACAGTAATAGCTTCTACCCCAAAAGCGAGCAGCCCCAGTGCCGGGTCGGGCACAAAACCATGTAAGGAGCCATTTGGCTATCTTGTTTTTTTATAAAAGTTTTATATTAAAGCAATATTATACTATTGAGTTCTCTTGCTCTTTCATATATCTCGTGTGAGTCTGAGAGGAGGAGATCAATCCAAATGTACATGTCAACGCCTATGTGAACAGGCACAATCCTGTAAAAGCGATTTTGACTTACTTTTTCAATAAAGTGGTCAATAGGATATAGGCAGATTATATATCAGCACACTTGGGTGACGCATGCAAGTTTACACGGTGGAGGTTTGCAGCATATTGAACAAACGTTACATCATTGCAATTAAGCTTCATGTTGATGGACTGCTGAATTTATCCGAGTCAAGTTGAAAACCTATGCGAATGGGACTTGTTATATTCATTTATTTATTATTTTTAGCAATTGATTTCACTATGGTGTATATATAAAGGTAAGTAGGTATTCCTGTGCTACTATAGTGGTGTACCCAGGAATCGATAAAATAGTGGATATATAAATATTAAAATTGAGTAAATAAAGATAGCATTTGATTGCAGCAAACCACCGACAGGGGTGTAAACCCCACCCTATAAAATGTGTAAAAAATCAATATATGGTGTTGCGCTCCAGATAAATATAAGAAATAGATTCTCTAAAAGTAAAATATATATCTGTGGATAGATATAAACAATAAAATCCTCTAAATAAAATTATAATTATATCTGAGTGTGGAAATCTTGCTAAAACAAATAATATTGTGCTAGAAACAGCAAAATAAATAAATAAATTAATGTGCTAAAACATGGGATGATATTTAGATGCAGCAAACACACTGGTGTTCAAATCCTAATCAGAGTGAATCTGTGGAAAATGGTGCAATAAATAAGCAATAGTATTAAAAGAAAGGACTGCGTCGGTGATCCAAAGTGTAAACAGAATGTGCAAAAAAGTATATATCTATGCAAAAATGCAATACAATATATATATATATATATATATATATATATATATATATATATATATATATATATATATATAGAAAAAAATATCAAAATATATAAAAAAATATATATACGCAGTGCAAACGGTGATTGTCCAGAAAAATGGGTAATTATAAAGTGCGACAAGAAAAAAATCATCCACAGGGATGTAATGTGGCTGTGTCAAACTAGGTGACAAGTAACGTCCACAGAAATGGTGAATCTCCGTTTAAATGGAGTGTGATGGATAAAGTCAGTCCAAAGATGCATGGGAGATAGCACTCTATGACTCGATGTGTGCGAGGTGATCCAAACCGTACTCCTCTGGGTGTCCGCAAATAACGGATGCAGTGGCTCCTTACCTCACTGCTGTAAGATAAACAGCATAGATCAATTTTGCTCTCCTGAGCTCTGTATCCTGGGTGTGTATTGGGGCTTGGTTTGTCACTCTCACCACATCAGAGGTATTATTTCACTCACTGCACATCAGGGGTATTTTTTCACTTGTAGTCCTCCCAGGTAGCAAACATGTAAATCATGGAGGGAAGAGGAAGGAGCCCCAGATAGTGAAGTGTGATGGATAAAGTCGAATATATATATATATATATATATATATATATATATATATATATATATTGTATTGCATTTTTGCATAGATATATACTTTTTTTGCACATTCTGTTTACACTTTGGATCACTGACACAGTCCTTTCTTTTGAATCTATTGCTTATTTATTGCACCATTTTGCACAGATTCACTCTGATTAGGATTTGAACACCAGTGTGTTTGCTGCATCTAAATATCATCCCATGTTTTAGCACATTAATTTATTTATTTATTTTGCTGTTTCTAGCACAATATTATTTGTTTTAGCAAGATTTCCACACTCAGATATAATTATAATTTTATTTAGAGGATTTTATTGTTTATATCTATCCACAGATATATATTTTACTTTTAGGCTGCTTTCACACTGGGGCGGTGCGGGGCGGCGACGGTAAAGCAGCGCTATATTTAGCGCTGCTTTACCATCGTTTTACCCGCGGTATGCGGCCGCTAGCGGGGTGGTTTTAACCCCCGCTAGCGGCCGCAAAAGGGTTAAAAACCTCCGCAAAGCGGCGGCGGTTTGTGGGCGGTATCCCCGCGGTTTCCCATTGATTTCAATGGGAAGGAGCGGTATAGGAGCGGTAAATACACCGCTCCTTCACCGCTCCAAAGATGCTGCTAGCAGGACTTTTGTTGCGGTCCTGCTAGCGCACCGCTCCAGTGTGAAAGCCCGCCGGCTTTCACACTGGAGTGAATGGGGCCGTTTTTTTCAGGCGGTGTACAGGCGCTATTTTTAGCGCTGCACCGCCTGAAAACCGCCCCAGTGTGAAAGCAGCCTTAGAGAATATTTATCTGGAGCGCAACACCATATATTGATTTTTTACATATGGTGTGTATATATGGTGATTTATTGCAGTGGAACCATATTTTTTTGCTGACACACAGCGATTTGGGTGATTGGAGTTCACCAAGGTGCACAGATGGTATCAAATGATATACATGTTTAATGTTTATTTATTTTTATTTTTTATATGGTATCATAACACATGTGATTTTGCATACATTGTAGCAATTGTCCTACTAGATATCACATACCGTATATACTGGAGTATAAGCCGAGTTTTTCAGCACATTTTTTTGTGCTGAAAGTGCCCCCCTCGGCTTATACTCGAGTCAAGCACTTTTCTGCAGCAAAAAAAAAATTTCCGACCCGACTTTGGGGCCCCGTATCTCGAGGCCACTTGGGTCTAGGAGTCCCAAATTTGGTGTGCCAACCCAGTGTACCTAGCACTATAACATATACAAATATGGGGTTCCTAGCCCTAAGTGGCCCCGAGATACGGGGCCCAAAGTCTGTTCGGAAAATGTCATTCTCAGCTGCAGAAAAGTGCTTGACATTTTCTGACCCGAATTTGGGGCCCCATATCTCGGGGACACTTGGAGCTAGGAACCCCAAATTTTGCATTCAAACCCAGTTGAACTAGCACTACAACATATCCAAAGATGGGGTTCCTAGCACTAAGTGGCCCCGAGATACAGGGCCCCAAAGTCGGTTCAGAAAATGTCATTCTCTGCTGCAGAAAAGTGCTTGAGATTTTCTGTCCCGAATTTGGGGCCCCATATCTCGGGGACACTTGGTGCTAGGAACCCCAAATGTTGTATTCCAACCCAGTGGAATTAGCACTACAACATATCTAAAGATGGGGTTCCTAGCACTAAGTGTCCCTGAGATACAGGGCCCCAAATCGGTCAACTGTGTCCATCTGCATGGGCACAGTGAGGCTGCAAATGGGCATCGTTGACCTTCTTTTCCACTTACAGTAGCTGCGCATTTCTCACCCTAGGCTTATACTCGAGTCAATAAGTTTTCCCAGTTGTTTGTGGTAAAATTAGGTGCCTCGGCTTATATTCGGGTCAGCCTATACTCGAGTATATACGGTATATGGTATACATTCAATAATACAACGAATTTTCACAGAGTATTATCACATCAAGGGTAACACTTATCTACACTGGATTTTTCCCAGCACTGTTAGAAGTAAAATAGCTCCCCTATATCACTATACATTACTGGAGAATATTTTTATTTTCTAGGGAGCAGCATAAATAGAAAATAGACAGAAATATATAGGAGCAATAAGCAGGCACGTATATATTTCTCTCTATAAGTAAAAATCTGACTGTATTTTGCCTAATTTGTTAATTTCCTTTGATTGCCAACTTTATCTAATGGCAAAAATTTGGTATTTTCCCTGAGATTGATTTACTAAAAGAGTAGAATGTGTTCACCTTCTAAGTGAGTTTTCATTTTGCAAAGTTGTATATAAGGGCAAAGTGAAAACTGACTTCACAAAAATACCCAGACATGTGCAAGAAAAATTAACCACTTCCGGACCTCCCACTGTATATATACATCATTATTTTGACATTAAATATTGGGCTTATGGCAGCAGCTATCTTGCATAACCCTGGTATTTTTTACACAGCGGGCGAATCGGCACCTGATAAAAGTTTAATATTCAAAAAAGTGTATTTTTCACCAAAAAATGCATTTGTAAGACCGCTGCGCAAATACAGTGTGACATAAAATATTGCAACGATCTCCATTTTATTCTCTAGGGTCTCTGCTATATAATGTTTGGGGGTTCTAAGTGTAGCACCCTCTACCAATAGGTATATGCTAGTAATAGTTTTTTACTAGGGACTTTCACCACAGGCAATTTTAGGCAGGCCTATGCTGAGTGAAGTGAGGAATGGAATACTAGGCAGCAGCAGGAGGGCACTCCCAACTGGGGGGTGTACCGATCGCAGGAGGAGGCCCAGGAAGAGCTGTGAAGGAACTTTGCCTCTACACGGTCATTGGCAATGTCTTTATCACCACACGGTCGGTGGTAAGGAACTCTTGGAGAAGAGGGGCAGGTGAAGCTGTCGGAACATATGATCCGGTCAAGTTCCTCATCAAGGACTCAAGGCAGTGGAAGGTCGGTGAGTGTTACCACAGTGGAGGGCTGAAGGAAAAGGAGTTCTGAGACCATCACTTTTACACGGTCAAAAGTGATGTCTTCATCCTTCACACGGTGATGGATGGGTAATTCTTGGAAGGAATAGTCTGTGGAAGTTAAGCAGAGGAGAAGCAAAAGTTTGCATGGAGATGCAGGAGGAGATTCCTCCTCTGTATAAATGCACATCCAATCTTCTGGCTCTAACTATTTGCTGTTGTGCTTAAATCTTAAAATATGATGGCAATTATAAATTCTATGGGGATCCCATATCCCTATTCCCTATCAAAGTTGTACCCCCCAATAAAACAACAAAAACAAAACCAGAAAAAGACTGTTCATTTTCTCTGCAAGTGAAGTCTGGCAGAGGGGTGAATTGGTGGATTGTTTGTTACTAGCGGCAACTACTGTGTTTCCCCAAAAATAAGCCCGGGTCTTATATTAATTTTGGGTACAAAAAATACACTAGGGCTTATTTTCAGGGGATGTCTTAAAAAGTTCCCTGTCTTCTACCCCCTGTCAAGTCGGGAGTCGTTTTTTTGGGGAATTAAAATGTCAAAATACTATCTTAGTTATAAAACCTTATACAATTCTGTGGTCTGTTTTATAGGGGTATTGTGCTGGTGTAGGGTGCTGTGTGTCTCTATTTGTGGCAGTTTTATGAAAAAAAAAAATCCCTTTTTTTTACAGCTCTGCTTGGGGTTCACATGATCTTCCTCAGCTCTTCCCTGCTCCGAGATCCCCGCTGACATCAGCCCGCTCTAAGAACTGCAGATGGAAGGGCTGCAGATGTCAGCCGGGAGGAGCAGAGAAGGAAGAGCCGCGATCCCCGCTGACGTCAGACCGCTCCAAGCACTAAAGAGGGAGGGGCCATCAGCTGGGTGGAGAAGGAGAGGAGAAGATCTCTGGCAGTTATAAATGGAGTATTTTACATGGTGCTGTTGCAGTGGGAGACACACTGCACCTGGGATCTCTTTCCAAAATGGATTACAGATTTTTGCATTAACTTTACTAGGGCTTATTTTTTGGGTAGAGCTTATATTGCAGCCCTCCCTGATAAACAAAATAGGTCTTATTTTCAGGGTAGGGCTTATTTTCGGGGAAACACGGTACAACGCTACATAAGTAATTTTCTAGCAAAAAAAATACTAATGTAAACCTGTAAATAACGAGTGTCAGAAACAGGCCTGACAACCCATTCACTATCTAAGTGAATGTTCCTGATGTTTTTCACTTTGCTTAGTGAATGAGCTGACTTCAATTAACCAACCATAAACAAGTAAAAGGTATGTGTTTTTTTATATTCTTTGTACATCATTGTGCATGTGCAAAGGAAATTTTCACTTTGTTTCCCCTTATTTACTAAGATTGGGTAAAATGTACTTTTCAAAGTGAAAAGTAGTCACTCGTTCATTTTGCAATTGAACGTGATGCAATGCTTTAGTACATCAGGGTTATTTCAGGCCCTGGACTGCAATTAAGCCTTTTCTCAGTTCAAAGAAAGGTATTGAAAATGCAAACACACAAAGAAAATCATTTTGTCACAACCTTTATAAATAAGTGCACTGCAAAGATGTAGTATACATTTTTCTTCACACGGGTACATAAATTGTAACATTACTGATGTGTGTGTAACCCCCTCCCCCCCCCCCCCCCCTAAAAAAATAACCTTTTACCAAATAAACTGTATTTGTTTTTAATTGTAAATGTTTTTGTCTAACAAGGCGATGGATTCACATGCGATGATATTAATGAGTGCCAGGGCACCAATTCCTGTTCACCAAATGCCACCTGTACTAACACACCTGGCAGTTACAGCTGCTCCTGCAAAGATGGATTCACAGGTAACAGATACATCAGGTCTTATGTTGGTGTGAATGACTAGTGTTCAGGAAACAATATAAAGTATGAATGTTTAATGATGGTTTAATCTTGCTTGTATTATACTGTATATATACCGAGTTATCTTTTTAGGATAACATTTTATCCACTGTACAAAAATTCTAGTGAAAAACTCATAGTTTGATCCAAAACTGTAAAATCAGGTAGTAATGCTGGAAGTAGGAAAATTATGTTTTTAAATTATATACAAAGGAGCAGTGCCAAAAACAATTTGAAACCATAAATCGCTATCAGGCTAAATGGAATACACAAACAAAATATAAATCCAGATATGACACAGGATCATAAACAAGACCCTAATTGGTCTGATATAATAGTTCTTATGATAAAAAAATGGCTCAATGGAACCTGACCCAAGTTCAAAAGTCCTCTGGCAATGGATAAATTAAAATCGCATTATGCACATCCAGTTATTTGCAAAAAGATGCACCACAGTGACTTGGAAATACAGGTGTTTGTGAAATGCCCGTCACCCTGAATCACTATGTGCTTACCAGAAGGCAAAGCATAAACAGCTTTGCATTGGACCAATCACCAGGCACGATGTGGGTATCCCTAATACTTTCTCTCTCCCAATCCTCACTCTTGATCGGCTAGGATATTGAAGAGGTGTCACTTTCCAATATCGAAATAGATGATAGCCAAAGGATAAACTAGTAAGGGTATCCCCAGCTGGTTCCTCTCCCGGTCCACAGTCACCCCCGATTGGGGTAGGGGGATAATTCCTACTTCCGTGCACTCATTGGGATCCCATTAAGACAAGAAAGAGAAAACTCCCATAGCATAATTCCGTATGGATTTATTTAAAATAGGTTTAAAATTACACTTACATAGAGAAGCCCCTTTGGAAGCACATTTAAAATCAAGCTGCCGGCCGGCAAAATACTGGAGCCCGTCCTCCGTCCTGTAGCGTGGTGGCGTCTCTGCGTGCCCTCCCAGACTAGTTTCAACATAAATGTCGTTATCAATGGGGACCGCTTATATTTTGTCTGTGTATTCCATTTAGCCTGATAGCGATTTATGGTTTTAAATTGTTTTTTGGCGCTGCTCCTTTGTATATTATTGGTTTTCCGTGTGTGTATCCCACTTGGGCAGCAGCCTACATATCTGCTAGTTTCTAGAGAGCGATCTCATTTTTTATTTATATGTTTTTAAATTGCCTCTTAAATTCTCTTAGAATGCACTCACCCTGGGAATGGTTTAAGTGAACCATGCTCAAATTCACTCCCCCCCCCTACTCCACCACTTGTCTACACTCACACTAAACAGCTGGTCCCTGACACACCTACATCATCACTCCTTGCCAACCAGACCAGTGATCTCTGCTTCTGTACACAGTTTTTTATGGAGAAAGCTGTGGTCTGGCATGATTTTCACTTCTCAATTCTTCTCAATTCTATCAATTCACTTTCACAATCCTGGGTGTGGTTCAGAGCACTCACACTACACAAACAAAAAAAAATTAAATTTTAATGAAATAAATGGAAAAATTAACCTGTTCCCACCAGCCATATGCACATATGCGGCCACTGGGAAAGTGGGATTTAATGCTCAGTGGCTGCATCTAAGTGTCCAAAAATAATGGTTTTCTGTGCTGTGCGCTCACTGCACACTCCCAGCACTGTAACTACAATGTGGTGGGAAGTTCCTGATGCATTTTTGTGATTGGGAGCCAGCGATCATGTGACCCATGTGACAACCAATCACAGCAGTCACATGTTTGGAATGCCCACCTCCACTGCCTGCCTTTTAAATTCTTTTATAAAGGGGTGGGGGCTGGAAGGGGTTAATACTAAAAACGGGTAACTTTTCCCTGAATGCCCAACCTTCATTTGTTTTGATTTCATGGCTGATCTTTAGCCTGGTGATTGCTTTATTTTTCAAAATTTGAATTACATTTTTTTTATTTTTCACCCTCTTTTTTATAAGGGGGGGATTTCTACCAACAAAGATTATTTAAACCTTGTGCTAAAATGGTCAAATGGTCTAAAGCAGGAACAAAGACATCATGCATCATGCACTGACCACCCAGCCTTATACAATATATCATCCAGAGACTGGTTTCTCTGTTATGGTTGAAAAAAAAATCACCAAATGGTGATAACAGCATATGTTGACACTGTGACTTTAAAAGTGTGGTGGTATGTTGCCATGATCCCTTAGGCTGTTTTTTGCAATTGCAAGTGGTTTAAGTTGCCTAAAGAAACAGGGATTAAGTGAGATTGAAGTGAAGTGCCCATGCACGTTCAATGAGTATAAATTCTTCAGCTTCCCTCCCTCTGCAGCTCAGAGAGGTCACACCTGTTGGGCACGTGATCTGCAGTCAGATGAATGCTCCTCCATTATCAGAACCAGCACGCGGGCAGCCAGGCCAGAGCCTATTCATCTTCGTACAGTTTACTGAGTGAAGATTCTAAACTTCTATAGTAAATAGTATAGCTCCAAGCTCTCAGAGTTAAATACTCAGGCAATTGGGGTCTCTGTTCTAAGAAGAAAAGAGACATGCACCCACAACTAAAATGTCAGTTTTACCTTGTACTGAACTTTAAATCTTCTAGGTATGGTCCCAACTTTTATGAAGTGCTACCCATCTGGCCTGTTGCACTAGAGCTGTAGAATCGAGTTGCTTCTCCATATCATCCTAATAAGTTCCAGTATGTTCAGCATGAAAATAAACTAACCAATATGCTGTTTTCATTTATCTATAGGAAATGGCACTGTGTGTTGTAGTGCGTGTGAATCCAATTATTGCAGCAATGGTGGAACATGTACAAAAAACCTGCCATTCTGCAATCCTGTATGTCAGTGCCTTGGTGCATACACTGGTGAAAAATGCACGGTAGCAAAGGACAAATACCCGGCACAACTCAATCCAGGTAAACGGCTTAGATTTACATTTGTACACTTGGACTTAACAGCCTAACTCCAGCCCAGTTTTTATTCAGTTTTGGGTAGGGTACAAAATCATTAGACACTTGTCAAGTTTGTATTTCTGTGTAACCAACCGAGGGAGATTTTTTTTTGTTTCCTGTCCGGGAGACACTTGTACTAGAAAAGAGGGCGTGGTTGCTTGCAGGGAATATGGTGGGTCTTTTTGTTTTTTTGTTCAGACATCTATCAATGATCGAGTCTGCAAAATGTAGCTCCAGCATTTTTCTTGTTGGGTAAAGTAGGGGAGAGTGGAACATTTAGTCATGTTTTTATTTCTCTTTGTGATCCTTGTTCTGACAGGAAGTGATGGCAAATTCCCTTTATAGGCATACAGACAGCTAAAAAACAGACTGGCTCTCTATGCCTTTCCCTCTCAAATCAAAATAAAATAAAACATTTTGGCTGGACTTGGGCTTTAAAATATTAAAATAATTATATCCACAAACATCAAAATGGTGACAAGTGTTGTTAAATGCTTCTATGTTTGGCAGCTTTGCTCAGCTCTCATAAGGGTTTTTTTTATTTAGCACTAACACTTTTTCTGTAGTGTTTAACAGGATGCATTGTACCATTTCTTTGATCTCTATCTCTGAAGAAACTTACAGTCTAATGCCTATACCACTCCCATACACACACAGTAGGGTAATCTGAACGTTGTTTAATTTTTGTTGAATTTTATAGAGCAAGTCCTCCTCTTCATAGTCCAAACCAAGTCTGAACTAGAAGAACAGCTTTGTTCCTGTGAAGGTCTCACATACTAGTGAGCTGATGTCTTGTGTATTGGGAAAGAGACTTACCTCAAAGCTCTTGTAACCCAGCCCCATGCAGGTTGGAGGTCAGGCTAAAAACAGGAGTGAAATAACGTAGGGGCTGGTCAGAGGCTGTTTTTGCTGGCCTCCTTCTGAAAATGCTAGTTACCTGACTGTGTTTTGCTTCAATACATTTAAGTCACATACTAGAAACATGCATGAAGTAAATGAGAGTCAGAAATATGTTGACATGTTTTATTATTAAAATTTTTTTTATTTCTCTACTTGTATAAAAAGTGTCTCAGCATGACAGCCAGGAAAACTTTCTGAGAAGTAGGGGTCAGCAGAACTGTACAGTTCTTTCATGCGCTTTCTAGCATTCTTTTCAAAAACTAGAACCTGGCCTACAAAATACACAAATAGTCCCTTAGTTTAAAGATCCTTACATGTGATTTTTGTTATTGTCAAAGTAAAGCTAACGATCTAATTTCCTGTTTACAGGTACAAGAAAAAGATCTGTGTATGTATCCTTTACACATAATGCTACCTTCTTGAAAGAAGAAGGTTATAATAAGGTATGAGTATTTTATTATAATAATACCAACACATCTATGAAAATAAATCTAAATAGATCTTGATGCAAACCAGCAAAACATTAAGTAAAAACATTGTAGTAAAAAATAATTAAGCACAAAGTTGCTAAATGAAATTCTTGATTACATGGTTAATAGGTCAATGAGGGTAAAAATGTATTCTGTGAATGTTCCAAACAGTTAAACTAATAGGCAGTACTGAAAACATCTGCATAACATAACTCTAGTATACATAAAAAAAAAAAAAAAAAAATATATATATATATATATATATATATACGCAGCTTGGTTTAGAACACGACTGAAAGAGTCCGAGGAGGGACATACAGCTCTCCATGTGTATAGTCCCTACAGCTCTGTATGAAGTGAGACAGTCTTAAGCCCCATACACACGGTCGGATTTTCCGATGGATTCTGTCCTATCGGACAATGTTGTCGGAAATTTCGACCATGTGTAGGCACCATCGGACATTTTCCATCGGATTGTCCCACGGACAAAGTTTTATCTCCTGCTCTAACAATTTTCCGACAACAAAGTCCGATCACACCAATTCCGATCGTGTGTAGCGAATTCCGATGGACAAAGTGCCACGCATGCTCAGATCACATTACAAGACCAAAGCTATTGGCTACTAGCCTCTACGTAGTCCCGTCATAGGCAACAAACGTCACCACGTTCAGAATGATCGGATTTTCCGACAACTTTGTCCGACCGTGTGTATGCAACACCAGTGTCAGACTAAATCCGTCGGAAAAAATCTGATGGATTTTGTGGTCGGATTTTCCGACCGTGTGTACGGGGCATAACAGTTGGTGCTATTTGTGAGCTATCTTTTATAGAAGCCTAGAAAATATTATTGCACAGAGCAGATATGTCTAAACCTCTTTTTTATTTTAGGAAAAAAATAGGGGCCTATAGTGTCACTTTCATGCCTAAGTTTAGCTAAAAATAAACACATAAAAATCAGCACATGCAGTTAGTATAACTTGTGTTGATTCTTAAGCTAAAATATTTATCTGTCACATCTCACAGCCAAAGCCGGGAATATCCTATAACATTTTCATAATGTACAGACATTTTGTGATCTGTCTACTTTCGGTGCACCTGTCTCCTCTGATCACACTCCCAAATTTTGGCTAGACCTTGTATGACATAAAGCAATTTTCCTTTGCCATTTGGTTGCCACTGCTGTCTATACAAACTGACTTTGTAATACATTTTGTCACTAGACAAGTGGAGGTCAGACTTATGCCGCGTACACACGAAGGACAATCCCGCGGGATTATCCGCTGGACTGAAGTCCAGCGGATAATCCCCTCGTGTGTGGGCGCCGGCGGACTTTTTGGCCAAAGTGTTGTCACAGTCCCGGAGGATGCTGGGACTGTGACATCGCAAGGGGGCGGGGTCACCATGTGACATGAACATGTGACCCTGTCCCCCATGTCCCTATATAAGTCTCAGCGCAGAGCGGCACAGGCATTCCGGGCAGAGAGAGCGTCGGGTCAACATCGGAAGAAGAAGAACAAGAAGAAGAAGAAGAAGAAGAAGAAGATCAAGAAGGACAAGAAGAAGGACAAGGCGCCGGCGGCGCGGAAGACGACGACCGCCGCAAGAACAGAAGAGACCCCCGGAAGACCCCCGAAGGCGGATCGAGACCCCCAGATGACGGCGGCGACGACGAAGAAGGTAGCCGGACTTCCCCCGCTCGGTAAAAGAGCTTGGTAAATGGCGGGGGAGTCCGGCGAGAAGACCCCCAAAACGGAAGAAGACCCCCGGAGCAGTGCAATAAACTATTTTTTCAAAAGTGTGTGTGTTTTTGTACTTTACATTTTACACCTTAGGTGAATGGGTAGGGGTACATCGTACCCCATACTCATTCACATAGGGTGGGGGGCCGGGATCTGAGGGCCCCCTTATAAAAGGGGGCTCCCAGATTCCGATAAGCCCCCGCCCGCAGACCCCGACAACCAACGGCCAGGGTTGTCGGGAAGAGGCCCTTGTCCTCATCAACATGGGGACAAGGTGCTTTGGGGTGGGGGGGGGCGCACGGCCCCCCTTTCCCCAGGGCACCCCCCATGTTGAGGGCACGCGGCCTGGTACGGCTCAGGAGGGGGGGGGGGGGGGGGCGCTCGTTCGTCCCCACCCCTTTCCTGGCCTGCCAGGCTGCGTGCTCGGATGAGGGTCTGACGTGGATTTGGGGGGAACCCCCACGCCGTTTTTTCGGCGTGGGGAGTCCCTTTAAATCCATGCCAGCTTACGGAGCCAGCGCGGCGGCATTTACTGCCTACGCTAGCTACGTAATCTGAAGTCACGTGCTAAATGAAAGGACTTGCCGATGAGCGGCAAGTCCGTTCATTTTCAAAAGTCCCGCGGACTTTTGCCGGCGGATTATCCGCCGGAGAAGTCCGTGCGTGTGTGGGCAAGTCCGCACGTGTGTGGGCAAGTCCACACGCTCGGAAAGTCCAGCGGACCCAGCTGGAAAGTCCCGCGGGATTGTCCGCTGGACTAGGTCCGCCGGCAAAAGTCTGCACGTGTGTACGAGGCATTAGTTCCACCCCTACCCTTCTATATGACACGCAATGTTTATTGGCTTGTTCTGCCACCTCTTGTGTCTCTCTTGCTTTCTTACTATGTTATGATCCAAAGAAGAAGCTTTGTTTTCTACACCTAACTTTGTCAAGAAAGGCATTTCTTTAGGTACATTGCAATTTCTTCTGTGGATTGTTTATGTATTTGGATGTACTTTTGCACTGGCTGAATTCTCTGGTCATTTCTTATGAAAACCCAAATAGAAATACAATAGAACAAATCTTCCTCTGTCCCATACCCCCCGTCCTGTAGCTGCAGGGGTTAACACAGCAAAACGGCTAACAGGAGCTGCCAAGAGTGCTCAAATATACCTGCCCTTTCCTGCCAGATCCACCATTCATAAAAGACTTATTACAGCTTCTATGAATGACACGGGTTCTCTGAATTGAGGGGACAAAGCTATCAATCATTCACCTGTCCCCCATTCATATATCATGTGTCATTCAGAAAAGCTGTAATATGACCTTCATGAATGGCGGATCTGGCAGGAAAGGACAGGCACAGTCAAGCGCTCTTGATGAAATCTACTGGCAACCCCTATACTTTAATACAAAATGAAAGAAAATTCCCAGCTTAACTTACTGACCACTCTGCAACCAACCAAGTGGTCCTGTCTAAAAGTATGTGTTAAAAACAGGGGTTTAGTTAGCACACATATAGAAATACATGCGTAAGCTGCAGAGCCTCTTCACGGTACCCCAGTATTGTCTGTGGCCATAACTCCAAATTTTGAGAGCCTCCATAGTAGAAGCACATGCATTATAATGGATAGGTAGGGGACAGGTGAGCCTGGAAGGAGCCCACCCCACCTTGAAGGCACAGGGGTGCACTGAACACCCAGCATATAGCACAATAGCAGCAAAGGTGTCCAGCACATTCTTCACCAGTATTCCAACAGTACAAACAAATGGCCACTGCACCCACCTATAACTGGCCTTTGCAGCAAGGAGCACATTGCTGCCATTGTGTTATATGCTGGGTGTCCAGTTAGCCCCTGCTCCTTTAAGGATGGGTGGGCTCCCTCCAGACTCACCTGTCCTCTTACTATCCATTATAATGCATGTGCTTCTACTATGGATGCTTTGGTTTTGTTTGACATGCGTCACCCTTCCATGTGCTCCTTGCCTAGGTCAATTATAGGTGAGGGCAGTGGCCATTTTTTGTACCTTTCCTGTATTTATCTCCAGAAGATTAGGGCTGCGGTTATGGGGGCAGAGGAGGGGGTGGCTGGGTGTAGTGGGTTAGGACAGAGGAAGAAATCTATGGAAAGGAGAAGAATCAACACAAGGGACACAACATACTAATTGTATATTATGTACAGTGGATATAAAAAGTCTACACACCCTTGTTAAAATGTCAGGTTTCTGTGATGTAAAAAAATGAGACAAAGATAAATAATTTCAGAACTTTTTCCACCTTTAATGTGACCTATAAACTGTACAACTCAGATGAACAACAGACTGAAATATTTTAGGTGGAGGGAAGTAAAAATAAAAAATAAAGTATCATGGTTGCATAAGTGTGCAGACACTTAAACTAATACTTTTTTGAAGCACCTTTTGATTTTATTACACCACTCAGTCTTTTGTGTATGAGCCTATCAGCATGGCACATCTTGGCTTGGCAATATTTGCCCACTCTTCTTTGTAAAAACACTCCAAATCTTCAGATTGTGAGAGCATCTCCTGTGCACAGCCCTCTTCAGATCACCCCACAGATTTTCAATTGGATTCAGGTCTGGGCTCTGGCTGGGCCTTTCCAAAACTTTAATCTTTTTCTGGTGAAGCCATTCCTTTGTTGATTTGGATGTATGCTTTGGGTCGTTGTCATGTTGAAAGATGAAGTTCCTCTTCACGTTCGGCTTTCTAGCAGAAGGCCCCTGTTCCAGCTGAAGAAAAACAGCCACAAAGCATGATACTGCCACCATCATGCTTCACTGTGGGTACGGTGTTCTTTTGGTGATGTACAGTGTTGTTTCTGGTTACATCAGACCAAAAAACACATTTTCCCACATGCTTTTGGGAGACTTCAGATGTGTTTTTGCTAAATTTTGCGTGGCTTGGATGCTTTTCTTCATAAGAAAAGGTTTCCGTCTTGCCACTCTAACCAGTCCAGACATTTGATGAATACGGGAGATTGTTGTCACATGTAACACACAGACAGTACTTGCCAGATATTCCTGCAGATCCTTTAATGTTGCTTTCTCCACTTGATGATGACGGTCTTCACTGTGTTCCATGGTAAATCTAATGCCTCTAAATTCTCTTGTACCCTTCTCCTGACTGATATCTTTTAACAATGAGATAAACCAAAACAGAAAAAAGGAAAAGGATATTCGGCGCTACAAGGCACCTTTCCCCTTTATCTCGGCGCAATGACTTGTGAAAAATTTCCAAAATTGTGAAAAATTGCAAACAGTACTTAAAATTCTGTAGGTTGCCCTATAGCAGCCACTTATATCAAAACGTATGCACTATGTGTTAATGGTAAAAAGAAATCATAAAATTCATTAGAGTACTTTCACCATTTAGCGGCGCTCTCTTGGTTATTATAAAACCAGATAGATATATAATTATACACACTGTATATCAGAGATGTAAATATATATAAAACAATAATATATTGTGGGAATCCTTAAACAAAATACTGGTCATCAGATGTTTTAGTACATGGTTAGTATCGTGATGTTGTAGGAGTATATTCTTCAAAAAGTTCATATGTTAAAACACCGGTGCTGATAAAAGTATTGACTGCTGACAGTGTGCACTTCCACCAAAATGCTCCACCCGTGCTCCACACTCCCCTCTGGGGTTTACACTCACCGTAATCCTGTTTCTTATCAGCATTGAGTACAAATCTCACCAGTAGCAATCTCCTTAGAACGCCTCCTTTATTATACACCACCTCCAGTCATCAGAAATCGGCAGTCGGGCCAGTACGTTTTGGTATATGGAATAATAGAAAAAGTCCAGATAGTCCAGTACGTTTGAACAGTCTTTATTTTCTAAACATATTCCTTTAAAAGTATTTCTCCACAAAAAAACACACAACAACTCTTGTCCTCTTATTGAAGCTCCTTGCAATGTGACCAATCCTTGGTTATCTCACAAAAATTGCTAATCCAAAGCTTTTACCAGGCACTGAGGTTAGTAAGATAGTGTAGTGAACACTCTCACTGTTCACTGGGTCTCCTACGCTCCTTCCGGTTTGTCTTTGCCTGCTCTTGGAACGCAAGGAGCGTCAACGTCACTTCCGGTCGTCGTATAGGTCACGCCCTGACGCGTTTCGTCATCACGACTTTCTCAAAGGGCGTGGCCTAACGACGCGACGTGCCGGCTTATATTGGTGTCTATTGCAACACCATGTGCTCCGCTGATCCAATCGGACTTGCGAACACTTGTAAGTGTACAGGAACCGTGTCACCCTAATTCTCTATTGCTAGATAACCAGATCATGGCCATTCACTGCATAAACAATATTTTAACAATCATTTCACTCAGCCTTTATTATATTGTATTTAATAATAATAAACATTGATATCTGCTAGGTTTGCACTTCCAATTATTAAAATCCTGTTTTTTAAAATGATAAAAAAAATATACAAATCCAATACATATACTATTACCTATAAAAATCTACTCATTATTATGGACAACTATCAGAAGAAGGTATCACATCCTAGAATCTTTAGGTTATGCATATTTAATATATAAAATATAAAAAAATATATAAAAAACATATATAAGAATTTTCTTCCATATGTAAAATTCATGTGCAAAATGTAATATATAAAAATTACTAATTTAGATTAAAATTAGATAGAACTGTAATATATGAAAAAATCAATAGTCGCTAATGAAACAGTTAATATCGAGCTCGATATTTAACCCCTTAGGCGACAAAGTACCCAATAAAAAAATCCATTTTGTTTCGCGCATTGATAGTTCACGTACCATATTTGAACCCCTCCACGAGGGTTTAATATGGTCAATGCCCCAAAATAGTAATCCTGATGGATCTTGCTTGTGATGTAATTTGAAATGCAAGGACACGTTATGGTCTTTGTAACCTATCACGATATTATGTATGTGCTCAGCTACTCTGATGCGTAGCAGCCTCTTAGTCCTTCCCACATACATTAAACCACAGGGACATTTTAAAACATAAACTACGTGAGTAGTGTTACAAGTAATAAACTCGTTAATTGAAAACTGCCTGTCATTTGATGTGGAAGTAAATTCTTGCATCCCTCTTATTGGACATGCTACTTCGCGACAGGGTTTACATTTCCGACACGCAAAGAACCCATCTCTGTCCCAAAATGTGGGGGGCCGAGAAGGTGGGTCCAACACTTTTTTTACTATCACGTCTCCAAAGCTTGGTGCTCTTCTATATATAAATTGAGGTTTGGTTGGTAAAACCTTCTGTAATGTTTTATCCAAACAGAGGACATGCCAGTGGGTCCTAAACAGTGCTTCGACATCTCTAAACTGTGAGTGGAAATCTGATATAAATCCCCATTCTTGTTTATTTCCCTGCATTAGTCCAACCTCTTTATTCTTCAAAACTTCCTGTCGTGGTATAGCTCCTATTTCTTCCACTATGGTATCCAGGAACTGAGGTTTGTAACCTTTCTCCACAAACCTGTCTCTAAGCACTTGGGATTGGGCACAGTAATCATCCAATGAGGAACAATTCCGTTTGACCCTCATCATTTGGCCCTTCGGAACATTTTTAAGCCACAAAGGGTGGTGACCGCTATGTACTGGTAAAAAACAGTTTCTATCAGTGCTCTTAAAAAATACTTTTGTTTGGAGGGCATTATCTACTCGAAATATAGTGACATCTAAAAAATTGATCTCTTTCTGGTTAATTTGGCTAGTAAGTTGAATATTATTCTCATTTTTATTCAATGAATCTAAAAACGTGATCAGCGATACTTTTGATCCTGCCCAAATTAACAGCAGATCATCAATGTATCGTTTGTAAAATAATAATTCCTCACGTTTCTGCTGGAACACAGCCTTATCCTCCCACTCACCCATGAAAAGGTTGGCTATACTGGGCGCAAACCTAGCGCCCATAGCCACACCTTTCTTTTGGGTGAAAAAACAACTGCTAAACCAAAAATAATTATGAGAGAGACAAAAATCTAAGGCATTTCTTAAAAAAATCTTCTGCCTATGAGGAAGGTCTTCCCTCTTACTTAGCGCCCAATTGAGTGCCAAAAGGGCATCTTCGTGTTGGATCACCGTATAGAGGGAAGCTACATCACATGTTACTAGATATACTTCCTCCTTTCCCGCCAGATTAATATCTTGTAGCATCTGTAACAAGCTTTTGGTATCCTTTAGATATGCTTTAGTATCCAAAACGCTTTTCTGGAGGAATCTGTCTAGATATTGGCCCAATCTGGCAGATATTGATCCTATACCATTCACTATGGGTCTCGGTGGGGGATTAGTCTGATTTTTATGTATCTTCGGGAGTGTATATATAGTAGGTATACGGCAACTGCTGGGGACCAAAAATCTTTTTTCTTTTACTGTCAATACATGAGTTTGGTAGCCAAATTCTATTAAGGATTCAAGCTCCCTCTTATATTGATTTGTAGGGTCCTTCCCCAGCTCACTGTATGTTTCCCTATCTGATAACATCTCTGTCAACTGACTATTATAATAGTCTTTGGACATTATGACTACCCCCCCACCCTTGTCCGCGGGTCTTATGATAATGTCCTTTCTTTTTTCTAAGGATTTTATCCCCTCTTTAATGTATCTCGGATTTGGGTTTTTCAAAGGGTTTAATTTATCCAAATCTCTTAATACCAAAGTCTTAAAAACTTCCAAATGTTGAGTTGCTACATTTGGAGGATTAAAGAGAGAGCGATTTTTTAAACCGCTATCTACCGCTGTCATCCCCACTGCTCCATTACCTGTTGCACTTACAGGATTCGAAGTTTTATTCAAAAAGTATTTTTTAATGCTCAACTTACGCATATATTTGTGTATATCCACATATACGTTAAACTTGTTAACAGGTCTTTTTAAGCCGCACTTCAGGCCCTGATGTAGGATATTTTTTTCTTTATCAGTTAAAACTGCGTCACTCAAGTTGAAAATGCCTCCATCTATGTTTCTCGCATTCTTTTTTTGTTGGGCCCTCCGCCCTGCCCTGCATCCTCTGATGCGTTTCTCCCTGGTCCTGGGGTTTGTGTTGTGTTCATCTCCCGATGTTGTGAGTCCCTCCAATCCGGTTCCCTGTATATGTTTGGTGTATGTTGAGACTGGCCCTGGGGAGGCCTGCCTCGGGGGGGAAAACCTCGTCCCCTCCTCTGGTCTCCCCTGCCCCGTACTAAAAAAGGACGCGGAGATGAGTAATGATTACCACCTCCATAATTCTCCAACAGTTCATACCTATTATTAGTGGGCACATGATATTCTGTGTTCATATAAGGGTACGGAGGGGGATAGTAACCTCCCCCCCCTCTCCCCCTAGAGCCTCGTCCCCTATTTTTCTGCCCTCTTTTAGGTGTGCCCATATACGGTGTTTGATTGTAAACCCTATTCTTTTGGTCCCGATCCAATGTTTGATATTGGGTCGGCAACCGGGGTTGTTGTAATCCCCCTGACTGAGAGTTTATTATCTCCTCTGGTTGGGACATAGGCTGGGGCTGGGAATGAACTTCCATGTGATCTATATTGTCATTAGATTCACTGTAATTCTGCCATGAATAAATTTTATTAATTTTAAAATCATTTTGATCCCTAAAAAACTTTTTTACCTTCTTTTTCTGAGTGTCCTTGTCTACCTTTTCTAATTTTTTTGAAATTCTATTGTTAAAATCTAAGAACTGCTGAGAATCTTTAATCGGGTCTAGCTGCTGCTGCAGGTCTTTGATCTTCAGTTCCAATTTGCTAATTTTCCTCCTTTTTCGTTTTAATATCAATTCCTGCAGCTTCAGCCCGACACCATTAAAAAATCCCAACCACTCTGATGTGGAATCTGCATCCTCTAGCCCATCTTGTGGTGTTACTTCCCACCTCAAGCTACAAACTATGATATTATCTTTGATATACTGCTCTAATGTGGTGATATCCCACCAGGTGCGTACCTGCTTTTCAAGAGTACTACCTAGAGCCGTCAAGATACTATCATAGTTAATTTCCAAAATATTGGGTTCATTTGTTGAGAACAAGGTGTTTAGATCTATTTGTCTATTCTTTAAAAATTTAAACACATCCATTGTCTGCCAGAGAAAAAAAATGTAAACAGTAAACCAAAACAGAAAAAAGGAAGAAAGATGTTCGGCGCTACAATGCACCTTTCCCCTTTATCTCGGCGCAATGACTTGTGAAAAATTGCAAACAGTACTTAAAATTCTGTAGGTTGCCCTATAGCGGCCACTTATATCAAAACGTATGCACTGTGTGTTAATGGTAAAAAGAAATCATAAAATTCATTAGAGTACTTTCACCATTTAGCGGCGCTCTCTGTGTTGTTTTAAAACCAGATAAATAAATATATATATACACACTATTCATCAGATGTAAATATATATAAACAATATTATGTCGTGGGAATCCTTAAACAAAATACTGGTCATCTGATGTTTTAATACATAGTAAATCGTGGTGTTTTGGAGTAAATTCTTCAAAAAGTTCACATGTTAAAACCAGTGCAGATAAAAGTATTGATCACTGTTCACTGGGTCTCCTACGCTCCTTCCGGTTTGTCTTTGCCTGCTCTTGGAACGCAAGGAGCGTCAACGTCACTTCCAGTCGTCGTATAGGTCACGCTTTGACGCGTTTCGTCATCACGACTTTCTCAAAGGGCGTGGCCTAACGACGCGACGTGCCGGCTTATATTGGTGTCTATTGCAACACCATGTGCTCCGCTAAACCAATCGGGCTTGCGAGCACTTGTAAGTGTACAGGAACCGTGTCACCCTAATTTTCTATTGCTAGATAACCAGATCATGGCCGTTCACTGCATAAACAATATTTTAACAATCATTTCACTCAGCCTTTATTATATTGTATTTAATAATAATAAACATTGATATCTGCTAAGTTCGCATTTCCAATTATTAAAATCCTGTTTTTTAAAACGATAAAATATACAAATCCAATACATATACTATTACCTATAAAAATCTACTCATTTGTTATGGACAACTATCAGAAGAAGGTATCACATCCTAGAATCTTTAGGTTATGCATATTTAATATATAAAATATAAAAAAAATATATAAAAAACATATATAAGAATTTTCTTCCATATGTAAAATTCATGTGCAAAATGTAATATATAAAAATTACTAATTTAGATTAAAATTAGATAGAACTGTAATATATGAAAAAATCAATAGTCGCTAATGAAACAATTAATATCAAGCTCGATATTTAACCCCTTAGGCGACAAAGTACCCAATAAAAAAATCCATTTTGTTTCGCGCATTGATAGTTCACGTACCATATTTGAACCCCTCCACGAGGGTTTAATATGGTCAATGCCCCAAAATAGTAATCCTGATGGGTCTTGCTTGTGATGTAATTTGAAATGCAAAGACACGTTATGGTCCTTGTAACCTATCACGATGTTATGTATGTGCTCAGCTACTCTGATGCGTAGCAGCCTCTTAGTCCTTCCCACATACATTAAACCACAGGGACATTTTAAAACATAAACTACGTGAGTAGTGTTACAAGTAATAAACTCGTTAATTGAAAACTGCCTTTCATTTGATGTGGAAGTAAATTCTTGCATCCCTCTTATTGGACATGCTACTTCGCGACAGGGTTTACATTTCCGACACGCAAAGAACCCATCTCTGTCCCAAAATGTGGGGGGCCGAGAAGGTGGGTCCAACACTTTTTTTACTATCACGTCTCCAAAGCTTGGTGCTCTTCTATATATAAATTGAGGTTTGGTTGGTAAAACCTTCTGTAATGTTTTATCCAAACAAAGGACATGCCAGTGGGTCCTAAACAATGCTTCGACATCTCTAAACTGTGAGTGGAAATCTGATATAAATCCCCATTCTTGTTTATTTCCCTGCATTAATCCAACCTCTTTATTCTTCAAAACTTCCTGTCGTGGTATAGCTCCTATTTCTTCCACTATAGTATCCAGGAACTGAGGTTTGTACCCTTTCTCCACAAACCTGTCTTTAAGCACTTGGGATTGGGCACAGTAATCATCCAATGAGGAACAATTCCGTTTGACCCTCATCATTTGGCCCTTCGGAACATTTTTAAGCCACAAAGGGTGGTGACCGCTATGTACTGGTAAAAAACAGTTTCTATCAGTGCTCTTAAAAAATACTTTTGTTTGGAGGGCATTATCTACTCGAAATATAGTGACATCTAAAAAATTGATCTCTTTCTGGTTAATTTGGCTAGTAAGTTGAATATTATTCTCATTTTTATTCAATGAATCTAAAAACGTGATCAGCGATACTTTTGATCCTGCCCAAATTAACAGCAGATCATCAATGTATCGTTTGTAAAATAATAATTCCTCACGTTTCTGCTGAAACACAGCCTTATCCTCCCACTCACCCATGAAAAGGTTGGCTATACTGGGCGCAAACCTAGCGCCCATAGCCACACCTTTCTTTTGGGTGAAAAAACAACTGCTAAACCAAAAATAATTATGAGAGAGACAGAAATCTAAGGCATTTCTTAAGAAAATCTTCTGCTTATGAGGAAGGTCTTCCCTCTTACTTAGCGCCCAATTAAGTGCCAAAAGGGCATCTTCGTGTTGGATCACCGTATAGAGGGAAGCTACATCACATATTACTAGATATACTTCCTCCTTTCCCGCCAGATTAATATCTTGTAGCATCTGTAGCAAGCTTTTGGTATCTTTTAGATATGCTTTAGTATCCAAAACGCTTTTCTGGAGGAATCTGTCTAGATATTGGCCCAATCTGGCAGATATTGATCCTATACCGTTCACTATGGGTCTCGGTGGGGGGTTAGTCTGATTTTTGTGTATCTTCGGGAGTGTATATATAGTAGGTATACGGCAACTGCTGGGGACAAGAAATCTTTTTTCTTTTACTGTCAATACATGAGTTTGGTAGCCAAATTCTATTAAGGATAGAAAAAAGAAAAAAGAAAGGACATTATCATAAGACCCGCAGACAAGGGTGGGGGGGTAGTCATAATGTCCAAAGACTATTATAATAGTCAGTTGACAGAGATGTTATCAGATAGAGAAACATACAGTAAGCTGGGTAAGGACCCTACAAATCAATATAGAATTAATAGAATTTGGCTACCAAACTCATGTATTGACAGTAAAAGAAAAAAGATTCCATTTGTAAATTTAAGATCATGATGAATAGTTGCGTTTTGTTACTGAAGTGTATTTCACTTTAAGCACACTTTGCTTCACAATTTATGGTCTTATATGGTTTCATTAGTCTGGAATTCCATTTGTAAATTTAAGATCATGATGAATAGTTGCGTTTTGTTACTGAAGTGTATTTCACTTTAAGCACACTTTGCTTCACAATTTATGGTCTTATATGGTTTCATTAGTCTTAATGACCTGTTAATACACCCCGTAATTTTTGTTGACATCATGTGGTGTCCTATGATTGTCGCACAATGTTATGATTGCAGATAATTCCAGTGAAGTCCCATGATAGTCCTAAGGACAGGTGTATATTGACATGATTGAGGATTACTATAGTGATGTCAGTTGTACATTGTTTTATTTGTAGAACATTCCAGAGACTTATTGCGAATAGCCAGACTGGGGTACACTTTTGCACTTAGATCCAAAATATTTTTGTCTAACTGTCACTGTGGTTTTTCCCTGCCTCACCAGTTTTGGCAATTGTACTTTTGGAGAAGTCCAATAGGGGGAGCCTACTGTTGCTTAGTTCTCTTTTGGGTCATAAACCCTCCCTTTCCATACAGCCCTTTTGGATTGCGCATTCGCACTTCAATTTAGTTTATAACTTGTTTCTTTTTATTAAGCTCACACTTTTTTTAAAGTTTTTAAAGTTTGGCACATGCGCACTGGTCACGTTTTCGTGTGTGTCGCTGACAGCTATGTCTGTACAGACATGCCTTTCATGTAAGGCCTTACGTCCGTGATTGGCTGAAGCACCGTCACCTGACCGCTGGTCGTATGCCGAGTTGCGATTGGTCGCCGGGCACGCGTCGCACATGGCTGTCACGTCACGTCGGACCTTTCCGCCCACGTGACCTTGCCTAGTCACATGACTCAGTCCGGCGCACCGATTGGCTGGCATTTGCTCCGTACGGTCTGCTCCGCTCATGTGACCTTACTTCGTCACATGATTGCATCTAGTATACTGATTGGCTGGCGGATGCCTTCGAGGATACGTTGACGCTATGTCCACATTAGAACGCCGTCACACTTTACTGTTTGTCGCACAATGGCTGTACTTCCTACTGTCTATAGGTTGCTGCACACCATCGGGCACCACGGACGGGTTTTTGATTGGCTACAGCCTTACGCCCTTCATGGGTGGTTTACCCTATCAACCCAGCATCAGTTTTGGCGCCAGAAAGCACCATGGATGATTGGTAAGGCTGCATATTTCTTGTTTAAACATGACCTATCCACATCACTTTCTCTTCTTCATTTTTTTCATTCCAGTACCTTCGGCCATCATTGGCCGGCCTACTCGATTGTTAGCTTTGATTGGTTGATCTAGTTGAGGTTTGAAACTCCCTCAAATGAACTCATACGTTATTGGTTGGATTTTAACCAACCCAAATGAGATTAACTTAATAGGTGACAACACCACAAGTTGGGCTGTTTCCAATGTGTCTCATTAGGGTGTTTAGTACATGTATATAAGTGCACTGGTATGATGTCTGCAATGAGCCCCAGTTGAAGTCTGTGTAAGACGAAACATGTCGGGAGAACCTTGCAGATAAACCGATATCAGTGCGTTTTCATATTTTCTGCTTTGCTTTTAACTTTTCACGAAAATGTATTTTGGAAGCTAAATGCAAATTTTTAAAGCAATAAATAGAGTCCTTGCCTGGACTTTTTTACGCGATGAGGAGGCCCTCTCTGTTTTCTTTATCCACATACTCTTACCCGTTGTGATGACCCTTGTGCTTTGGTGAGACCCCTTCGATTGGTTCCTATCGATCTATGGACGGTTGGTGAGTGACTACCGCTGCGGAGACTCCACTGCATACATCCATTTTGTATAGGCTTAGGCCTTACAAATTTCAAGCTCGTTTGACCCCTCACCACCGGTTAGCGGGTCCACCTGATGTGGTAAGCGTACCAAATCTATTTTCCATATTTCTCTGTTTGTAACTGAATCCGACATCCAGAGGACCCAGTTTTCAAGCAATTTCTTGATACAGCAATTTCTTGATACACCTATCTAAGATATGGACACTATTATATGGCTTTAATGGCGTTAGAATAGTTCTCAAGAGACAATTCTTTTATAGTTTTCTACTTCGCCATTTTTATCCATTAGTTTTTTCCATAAGTTTTATTTCACAGGATCCCAGACATCTCAGTCCTGTTTGATATAATCCTATCCATGATGTTAATGTCTTGAATGATGTCATTATATGTTTAAATGTACAGATAGTTATTTTTCATTTTTGATACATTTACCATGAGCCACCTTATCTCACCCATATAGTGTGCTTTTGTCTACCACTCACACATATATTGTGGTTCGGTCCTTTTCACCACCCTGTGAGTTAGCACTGACAGTCAGATTTAGGCGATTTTGATTGCCTCCACGGCTCGCTTAAAGTGTTTGATTTATTTTCTAGATTTTACAGCGCACTTCCCGTGGACACTACTAGCCATGTAGGTCTATGAACAGTGCACAATATCTATCTTAATATCATCCTTCTCCTTCCTGGAGATCGGTTGACCCTGTTCACTTTTTCACATGCACACTGTATGATATTTGATTTGCATGGTACACGTTGTTTATGACGTGCACAAAGGATTGACGTCCTTGCCATTTTTGTTCATATTAATTTTTTGAACACTCAATAGTGGTCTGGCCTTCCTCTTGCTTGCCCACTAAGAATGTTCTCACATGTTTTATCCTAGCGCCACACTTTCCTTATTTATCACTAGTTCACAATTTGTCATATTGTTGTGTCGGCAGCTTCAAGTTTTGTAGGATAGCGCAGCTATTCACCCACACTATCTGTTCTAAGGAGATTGCTACTGGTGAGATTTGTACTCAATGCTGATAAGAAACAGGATTGCGGTGAGTGTAAACCCCAGAGGGGAGTGTGGAGCACGGGTGGAGCATCTTGGTGGAAGTGCATACTGTCAGCAGTCAATACTTTTATCTGCATCGGTGTTTTAACATATGAACTTTTTGAAGAATATACTCCTACAACATCACGATACTAACCATGTACTAAAACATCTGATGACCAGTATTTTGCTTAAAGATTCCCACAATATATTATTGTTTTATATATATTTACATCTCTGATATACAGTGTGTATAATTATATATCTATCTGGTTTTATAATAACCAAGAGAGCGCCGCTAAATGGTGAAAGTACTCTAATGAATTTTATGATTTCTTTTTACCATTAACACATAGTGCATGAATTTGAATGTGTTTGCTTAATTCTTAACACAGCTACATCCTCAGTTATAAGAGTATGTGCACACTTATGCAACCACATTAGTTTATTTTTTTTTATTTTTACTTCCCCCCTTAAAAGATTTCAGTTTGTTTTTTAAATTAAGTTGTACAGTTTATAGGTCACATTAAAGGTGGAAAAAGTTCTGAAATTATTTATCTTTGTCTCATTATTTTACATCACAGAAACCTGACATTTTAACAGGGGTGTGTAGACTTTTTATATCCACTGTGTGTTGTGCTAATTTTTATGTTTTTATTTTTTGCTAAACTTGGGCTTTAAGGGTAACCTGTGAACAGGCTATTTGCATTGCATTTCTTAAAAAACAGTCAATGCACTTTAAATTAAGCCCTCACAGATTTCTGTAGCAGCAGACTATGTGGAGCTATTCATCCTATTCCTTACATTCCACAGCAGAAACAATAAGGTAATATCAAATTGTTCTCTCAGCTGATCGCCGGATTTTCTTATAGTGTGTACCCGACTTAAAGGGGTTGTAAACCCTTGTGTTTTTTTCACCTTAATGCATCCTATGCATTAAGGTGAAAAAACACCTGGCAGTCACCGGCCCCCCATTTTACTTACCTGAGCTCCTTCATCTCCTCGGTGGGAACGTGCTGTCCCTCTCTCCACGGGGCCCCGGCTCTTGATTGGATAGATTAATAGCAGCGCAGCCATTGGCTCCCGCTGATGTCAATCAAATCCAATGCTGAGGGGCGGGGCCGAGTCCAGCATTTGTGTCTGTGGACACAAATGCTGGACTCGGGAGCACGCCCGTAAGGTAACCCCCTCGGGAGAGTACTTCTCCTAGGGGGTTATCTAATGCGGGGAGGACCCGCGAGAGCCACCGGGGGACCCCAGAAGTGGATGTTTGAGGCCACTCTGTGTAAAATAAGCTGCACAGTGGAGGTAAGTATGATATGTTTGTTATTTAAAAAAAATTAAAAACTATACTTTACAATCACTTTAACTGGAAGGGTGACCTTATTGCTTCCTTTGTGAACTCTAAGTAGAAATTGTTTCACAGGGTTGATTTACTAAAACTGGAGAGTGCAAAATCTGGTGCAGCTTTGCATAGCAGCCAATTAGCTTCTAACTTCAGCTTGTTCAATTAATCTTTGACATAAAAGCCTAGAAAATACTATGCAGAGCTGCAGCAGATTTTGTACCGGTAATCTCCAGTTTTAGTAAATCATATAGTAAATATATATCCATGTGAATGCTCATAGCTTGGCAAAGACATAACATGGATGTTGGAGGTACAAGCATATTCTTACTGCTGTAAGCTTTTTCACACAGAAGATCTTGTAAAAGTTTATGATACTAGAATATCAGGGGATTGATGAAGAGGTACATCTTAATGGCATGTCTCTTTAGTTTATACTTGATTTAATCAAGTGTTTCTATCATTTTCTGACTAATAAGTATTGTTCAGAAAATATCAAACATTCTAATACCACTTATCTCATCTTCATGTTCCCATACAGATTAAGACAGTTCTTACAAACGCTCCAGTTGATGTAATTTCTGTGTTTGATAATGAAAGCAGTACCATGACGATCCCTACGTAAGTGGAAACTCTTATGCTTATTGTTTTATTTTGTTTCAAAGTATTTTTGTTTTTGTTCCACTTGTTTTAAGTTTTAATTGCAGATCACAGGTAGGGATGAGCCGAACACCCCCGGGTTCGGTTCGCACCAGAACCTTCGAACGGACCGAAAGTTTGCACGAATTTTCAAACCCTATTCGTTATAATGGACGCGAACGTTCGAAATCAAAATTGCTAATTACAACGGCCAATATGCATGTTAATGTCATAAAACAGGTTTGGGGACCCGGGTCCTGCCCCAGGGGACATATATCAATGCAAAAAGAACTTTTAAAAACTAAAAAAAAACTTTTTCGGGAGCAGTCATTTTAATGATGCATAAAGTGAAAAAAAAAAAGTGAAATTTTCCTTTAAATATGGTACCTGGGGGGTGTCTAAAGTATGCCTGTGAAGTGGCATGTGTTTCCCGTGTTTAGAACTGTCCCTGCACAAAATGACATTTGTAAAGGAAAAAAAGAAGCCATTTAAAACCACTTGCGGCTTTAATGTCATGTCTTGTCCTGGCCGCCATATGGCTGAAAATCCTTAAGAAAAATGGCATGGCTACCCCCCCACCCCAGCCCCTTTGGGTCTTGTATGGATATTAAGGGGGACCCCGCACCCAAAATAAAACCCTATACCTACAACCCTATATACTCTGAACAGCAGTATATAGGTGGTGCAAACAAGACACGGACTGTAGGTTTGTTCTTAAGTAGAATCTGAACAGGTACATTATGAAGTGTAGCTCCATCCAAAAAAATCTATTTTTAAGCTTTTTGGAGAACATAGGGAGGGGTTATCACCCCTGTAACATTTGCTGTCTTTGCACATCTGTTCAGAACATTTCACCTCACTTTCCGTCCCAATGACAAATGTTTTTGGAAAAGTGGGGTTTTAATTGAAACAAGGATTGGTGATAAAGCATCAGTAGAGAGGAGATACCTTTTTCCCAAATTAAATCTAACAGGATAGAATTTCCCTTCCTAGGGGTAGATTTCCTCTCACTTCCTGTTTTCTCTTTCCGTTTGCAAGTAGGAGTCGTTTGTAAGTTGGATGTTTGAAAGTAGGGGCCTGCCGTATATACACTGCAGAAATTTGCCCTATTAGATGTTGGTGTAGCCACAAGACTGGTGGGCACAGGAATGGGCCATGCTGTGAGTTAATAGATCAAGATTTGTACTTGCATGCACCTGTTGAACCGGGCAGAAAAATTGGGCCTTTGGTGGTGGTGGTGGTGGACGGTGTTGCCACAAGACTGTAAGCCCTCACAGTTACTCTTGGTGGGTGCAGGAATGGGCCCTGCTGTGAGTTATTAGATCAAGATTTGTAATTGCATGCACCTGTTGAACAGGGCAGAAAAATTGGGCCTTTGGTGGTGGTGGTGGTGGACGGTGTTGCCACAAGACTGTAGGCCCTCATAGTTACTCTTGGTGGGCGCAGAAATGGGCTCTGCTGTGAACTATTAGATCAAGATTTGTAATTACACGCCCCTGTTAAACAGGGGCTGAAAAATTGTGACAGCAATGAGACCTGTTGCAAAGCATTGCCTAAAAATTGTAATTACACGCCCCAACAGGGGCTGAAAAATTGTGCCTTAGGCACTGGTGCTGGTGCCACAACACTGCAACCCCTCACAGATACTGTACTTGGAGCACAGCAGTCACACCTGTTGCAAAGCATCTTTTTAAAAAATTGTAATTACACGCCCCTGTTACACAGGGGCTGAAAAATTGTGCCTTAGGCATTGGTGCTGGTGCCACAACACTGCAACCCCTCACAGATACTGTACTCTGAGCACAGCAATGAGACCTGTTGCAAAGCATTGCCTAAAAATTGTAATTACACGCCCCAACAGGGGCTGAAAAATTGTGCCTTAGGCACTGGTGCTGGTGCCACAACACTGTAACCCCTCACAGATACTGTACTTGGAGCACAGCAGTCACACCTGTTGCGAAGCATTTTTTTTTTAAAAATTGTAAGTACACGCCCCTGTTATACAGGGGCTGAAAAATTGTGCCTTAGGCACTGGTGTGGTGGCATGGATCATTGAGGAGGAGGAAGAGGATAGTCAGTGAACATAACAGGACAGTCACTCAGCATCAGCATAGGCAGTCTTGAAGGGATGTGACATTATAAATTATTCAGTTATATCCGCTTCAGGTGCCTGGTAGCTGGTGGTGATCCAAGACTGATTCATTTTTATGAAGGTCAGTCGATCAACCGAGTCGGTGGACAGGCGCACCCTATGATCGGTGACAAATCCTCCAGCAGCACTGAATGTGCGTTCGGAAAGAACGCTGGATGCAGGACAGGCCAGTAGCTCAATTGCATACTGTGCAAGCTCTGGCCAGTGATCCATCCTCAGGACCCAGTAAGCCAGAGGATTTTCGGTGGGAAAGGTGTCCAAGTCTGACCTTGCCCCTAGGTATTCCTGCACCATGTATATCAGACGCTGGCGATGGTTGCTGGAACCGATCATACCTTGGGGCTGTGGATTAAAAAATTGTCTGAACGCATCGGTCAGACGTCCACCTTCCCCACCGCTCCTTCTGCTACTGACCGAAGTCTCAGCAACTCGTCGTCCAGGACCAGGAGTTTGTAACCTCCCAGTTTCTGGGAACGCGTTGCACAGACCTTTTTGCAAGGCCTCCCTGAGATGTCTCATCCTCTGCTCCCTCTGTGACGGCAAGATAAGGTCCGCAACCTTACCCTTGTACCGTGGATCAAGGAGAGTGGCCAGCCAGTAATGGTCCCTCTCCTTGATCCGAAGAACACGAGGATCCTTCCGCAGGCTTTGCAGGATCAGGGAGGCCATGCTACGTAGGTTAGCTGAGGCATTCGGTCCGGAGTCTTCTGGGTCACTGAGGATGACATGATCGCCAGCCACCTCCTCCCAGCCACGCACAAGTCCACTGGTTTGTTGGGACTGTACATCATCCCTAAAAGACTGCTGCTGCTGATGCTGAGTGCCAGGCTCCACCTCCATGCTCACACAATCCTCCTCCTCCTCCTCCTCATCCTCTTCCTGTGTGATGGGTGGGACAGAAGGAACACTGTCTGGATAAAGGGGGCCTTGAGAGGCAAGGAAGTCCTCCTCTTCCTGCCTCTGTTCTGCCTTAAGTGCCCTGTCCATTATCCCACGCAGCGTATGCTCCAACAGGTGGACAAGAGGTACAGTGTCACTGATGCATGCACTGTCACTGCTCACCATCCTCGTGGCCTCCTCAAATGGTGAGAGGACAGTGCATGCATCCCTGATCATGCTCCACTGGCGTGCGGAAAAAAAGCCAAGCTCCCCTGACCCTGTCCTGGTGCCGTAGTCGCAAAGGTACTCATTGATGGCCCTCTGCTGCGTGTGCAGTCGCTGCAGCATGGCCAACGTTGAGTTCCACCTGGTGGGCATGTCACATATTAGGCGGTTCTTGGGCAGGTTCAGCTCCTTTTGCAGCTCAGTCAGCCGAGCACTGGCATTATAAGATCGGCGGAAATGCACACAGACTTTCCTGGCCTGCCTCAGGACATCCTGTAAGCCTGGGTACCTGCCCAAGAACCGCTGCACCACCAGGTTGAGGACGTGAGCCATACAGGGCACATGGGTGAGCTGCCCCTGTCGCAGGGCGGAGAGGAGGTTGGTGCCATTGTCAGAAATGACCATTCCTGGCTTAAGCTGGCGTGGCATCAACCACTTCTCGGCCTGCCCCTGCAGAGCTGCCAGAACCTCTGCCCCAGTGTGGCTCCTGTCCCCCAAACACACCAGCGCAAGCACGGCATGGCATCTTTTTTCCTGCGTACTCGCGTAGCCCCTTGTACGCCTACGGAGCACCGCTGGTTCCGAGGACAGAGCACTGGAGGAAGAAGAAGAGGAGGGGGTGGAGGAGAGAGGTGTGTCACAACCAGTAGTAGCATTTTGGAGCCGTGGTGGCGGAACAACCTCCAACACTACTGCACCTTGTCCTGCATCCCTCCCAGCTGCCAATAGAGTGACCCAATGGGCCGTGAAAGAAAGATAACGTCCCTGTCCATGCCTGCTGGACCATGAGTCAGCGGTAATATGCACCTTACCGCTGACCGCCCTGTCCAGCGAGGCATGGACATTGCCTTCCACATGCCGGTAGAGAGACGGAATCGCCTTCCGTGAGAAAAAGTGGCGTTTGGGAACCTGCCACTGAGGAACCACACATTGAACAAACTCACGGAAGGGGGCCGAGTCTACCAACTGAAAAGGCAGCAGTTGAAGTGCTAGCAATTTAGCCAAGCTAGCATTCAACCGCTGGGCATGTGGATGGCTGGGAGTATACTTCTTTCGACGGTCCAGCAGCTGGGGCAGGGAAATTTGCCTGCTACAATCGGACGTCGGTGTACTGCAAGTACTTGGTTGTGACACACCTAATTCTACACCTTCAGTCCTCTCAGAGCAGCTTTCAGAGAGGACTGAAGATATAGTGGGGATGGAGAGCCCAGCTGATGAGGAGCAAGGAGAGGTCCGCTTTGTTCTTTGGTGTGGGTCTTTTATGTGTGCTTGCCAACGAGCTGCATGGCAGGTCGACATATGTCTGCTCATGCTTGTGGTGCTCAAGCGGCTGATGTTTTGGCCACGCGAGATACGCTTGAGACAAATATTGCAAATAGCAGTGGTGCGATCTGATGCACTCGTCTCAAAAAAGGCCCACACCAAAGAACTTTTGTGATAACGTGCAGAGGCAGCGCCCTGCACAGGTGGAGCTCTGCGGTGTGGTACAGTTGCTGTGCTGGCCTCTAGCTGGCCTCCAGGGGGCATCCTGCCTCGTTGGACATGTGACGCCGCATCCTCCTCCTCCTCCTCCCTCCCTTCAGGCACCCACGTGGAGTCAGTGACCTCATCATCCCCTCCCTCTTCACCACTAGAGCAAACCTGGCAATAAGCTGCAGCTGGTGGAACAGTACTGCCAGATTGCTGTCCTTCAGCATCCCCTCTCTCTGCGCGCACACTACTGCCTTCCTCAAGCTGGGTATCATCATCCGAGCCTTCGAATCGTTGGGCATCCTCCTGGAGCATGTACCCAACACTGTGCTCAAACAGTTCGGGGGACTCCTCAGGAGGACATGGTGGGTCTAGGGAAGGGGTGGCTGATGATGCTATTGAGTACGCGTTGGCAGCTGCTCTGCCAGTACCCTGAGCCTGGGTGAGAGAGGATGAGGAGGATGAGGAGGGCTTGGTCATCCATTCTACCAAGCCTTCGGCATGATGCGGCTCCACATGTCCAGCTGCCGAAAACAAAGACAAGCGTGTCCCATGGCCACGTGCTGATGACGATGCACGACCACGTCCACGGCCAGCACTGTTGTCTCTAGAAACAGAGCCTGCCTGCCCTGTGTTCTTGCCTCGGCACGCTCTGCCTCTCCTTGGCGGTCTTCCAGCCATTGTAGTCGGTAGTGTATATAGTATAAAAAATAGAGCTCCTATGTGTGCTCACAACACACTGTAGGTCCTATGGGTGCTGACACTAACACACTATAGGTACTATGTGTGCTGCTGACAAGAAAATATAGGAGCTCTGTGTGCTGCCACTAACTCACTAGAAGTCCTATGGGTGCTGCTGAGAAGAAAATATAGGAGCTCTGTATGCTGCCACTAACACACTAGAAGTCCTATGGGTGCTGCTGAGAAGAAAATATAGGAGCTCTGTGTGCTGCCACTAACACACTAGAAGTCCTATGGGTGCTGCTGACAAGAAAATATAGGAGCTCTGTGTGATGCCACTAACACACTCGAAGTCCTATGGGTGCTGCTGAGAAGAAAATATAGGAGCTCTGTGTGATGCCACTAACACACTAGAAGTCCTATGGGTGCTGCTGAGAAGAAAATATAGGAGCTCTGTGTGATGCCACTAACACACTAGAAGTCCTATGGGTGCTGCTGAGAAGAAAATATAGGAGATCTGTTTGCTGCCACTAACACACTAGAAGTCCTATGGGTGCTGCTGAGAAGAAAATATAGGAGATCAGAGGCGGCTCTCTAATTAGGCAAATTAGGCGGCCGCTTAAGGCCTCGCACTCACAGGGGCCTCGCGGCCGCCTAATTTGCCTGTGATCAATACTAATGGAGCCAGAGGCTCCGCCTCTCTTCCCCCCGCCGCCGCTGGGACTCCATGGCCCAGGGGCAGACTGACCAATCGGGCACTGCCTGAGGGCCCCCTGGGCCAATCATGGAGCATCCCGGTCTGGTGGCCAAGCCCTCTAGATCTCAGCAAGGCAGTGCGGGACAGGGGGGTAGCCGTAGGTCTGCGCCGCTCACCCACGACCGACCGCCAATTCAGCAGCCCAGCCAGGGAGAGAAAGTACACAGCAGCGCAGCCCTGTGAAGGGGAAGGAGCGGATCCGATCTTCTGATGCCGCCTGGGCTGGAGACAAGGTAAAGTGCCTGACCATGCAGCCCTCCTGTGCTCCAGCCTCCTGGATAGGAGGAGCGGCGGAGCCGCTGCATATAGAAGAATTGCTCTTTCCATATTCCTCCTGCAGCCGCTAAATGTTTGTGGGGGAGAGCTGAAACAAGCATTCACCGGCTGCAGGAGGAATATGGAAAGATCAATTCTTCTATATGCAGCGGCTCCGCCGCTCCTCCTAGCCAGCTTTTTTTTGCTGCCCCCTGGCTCCGCCCCCCCACGATCTCCTCCGGCCCGTCGGCCCGACTCTGTGCTCTCCACCCTACACTCGGCTCCCCCATCCAATGCTCTCTGTCCCCCCAAGTGCTCCCTTGCTCCGCCCCATGATCTTCTCCACCCCATGCTCTCAGTACCCCCATCTGCTCTCCACCCCACAATGCTGTCAGTCGGACAGTCCCCCCATCTGCTCTCCACCCCACCCTATGCACTCAGTCCCCCCATCTGCTCCCCACCATGCTCTCAGTCCCCCCCCCCATCTGCTCCCCACCATGCTCTCAGTCCCCCCCCCATCTGCTCCCCACCATGCTCTCAGTCCCCCCCCCATCTGCTCCCCACCATGCTCTCAGTCCCCCCCCCCCATCTGCTCCCCACCATGCTCTCAGTCCCCCTCCCCCATCTGCTCCCCACCATGGTCTCAGTCCCCCCCCCCCATCTGCTCCCCACCATGCTCTCAGTCCCCCCCCCCATCTGCTCCCCACCATGCTCTCAGTCCCCCCCCATCTGCTCCCCACCATGCTCTCAGTCCCCCCCCCCCCTATCTGCTCCCCACCATGCTCTCAGTTCCCCCCCCCCATCTGCTGCCCCCCCCCCACTGCTCCCCACCATGCTCTCAGTCCCCCCCATCTGCTCCCCACCATGCTCTCAGTCCCCCCATCTGCTCCCCACCATGCTCTCAGTCCCCCCATCTGCTCCCCACCATGCTCTCAGTCCCCCCCATCTGCTCCCCACCATGCTCTCAGTCCCCCCCCCATCTGCTCCCCACCATGCTCTCAGTCCCCCCCCATCTGCTCCCCACCATGCTCTCAGTCCCCCCCCCATCTGCTCCCCACCATGCTCTCAGTCCCCCCCCCATCTGCTCCCCACCATGCTCTCAGTCCCCCCCCCATCTGCTCCCCACCATGCTCTCAGTCCCCCCCCCCATCTGCTCCCCACCATCCTCACCCCCCCCACCCCCCCCACCATGCTCTCAGTCCCCCCCCCCCCCTGCTCCCCACCATGCTCTCAGTCCCCCCATCTGCTCCACCCCACCATGCTCTCAGTCCCCCCCCATCTGCTCCCCACCATGCTCTCAGTCCCCCCCATCTGCTCCCCACCATGCTCTCAGTCCCCCCCCCATCTTCTCCCCACCATGCTCTCAGCCCCCCCCCATCTGCTCCCCACCATGCTCTCCCCCCCCCACCATCTGCTCCCCACCATGCTCCCCACCATGCTCTCAGTCCCCCCCCATCTGCTCCCCACCATGCTCTCAGTCCCCCCCCCCCCCCCCCCCCCCCTATCTGCTCCCCACCATGCTCTCAGTCCCCCCCCATCTGCTCCCCACCATCCTCTCAGTCCCCCCCATCTGCTCTCCACCCCACTTTGCTCTCAGTCCCCCCATCTGCTCCCCACCCCCACATGCTCTCAGTCCCCCATCTGCTCCCCACCCCACTTTGCTCTCAGTCCCCCCCATCTGCTCCCCACCCCACTATGCTCTCAGTCCCCCCCATCTGCTCCCCACCCCACTATGCTCTCAGTCCCCCCCCCATCTGCTCCCCACCCCACTATGCTCTCAGTCCCCCCCCATCTGCTCCCCCCCACCATGCTCTCAGCCCCCCATCTGCTCTCCGCCCCCCCCCCATGCTCTCCACCTCAACTTGCTTTCCAGCTCCCCCAGTACTCCCTGCCCCCTCACCCCCCCATGTGCTCCCCCCTAGTTCTCTCCATCACACCGTGCTCTCCAGTTCCCCGCCCCCCATGATCTCCTCCGCTCTCCACCCAACCATGCTCTCGGTTCCCCCCCATGTGCTCCACCCCCTATGATCTCCTCCACCCTCTCTGTGCTCTTCAGCTCCCCCAGTGATTTTTGGCCCCTCCCATGTGTTCCCTGGCTCCCCCAGTGCTTTTCACCACACTGTGCTCTCCAGTCCCCCCACAGCGCTCTCTGCCTGCCCCCATGCTCTCTACCCCACCTAGCTCTCTAGCCCCTCCCCCACTGCTCTCCGCCCCTCCATGCACTCCACCCCACCATGCTTTCCAGCTCCCCCTCACAGTGCTCTTCAGCTCCCCCAGTGCTCTCTGCCCCCCATGTGCTCCCTGGCTCCCCCCAGTGCTTTCCGCTGCACCATGCTCCCCACCCCCCATGTTCTCCCTGGCTCCTCTCCCTAGTGCTCTCCACCCACCGTGCTCCCCAGCTACTGTGCTATCGATCCCCATTCTCTTTGCCCCCCCCCAGTGCTCTCTGCCCCCCCCCACACCAGTGCTCTCTGCCCCCCCACACCAGTGCTCTCTGCCCCATCAGTGCTCTCTCGTTCCCCCAGTGCTCTCCAGCTCCCCCCTACTCTCTTCCCCCAGTGCTCTCAGCCCACCTGCTCTCTACACCCCCCCCAGTGCTCTCAGCCCACCTGCTCTCTACCCCCCCCCCCCGCAGCAGTGCTCTCTGCCTCACTCCCATGCTATCTGACACCCCTGTGCTCTCTCTCGGGCCCCCCTCACCCCCCCCCCCCGCAGCTCTGCTAGGTTCCAGTCTCCTCTCTCCATTATGGGCATGAGTGGGGCCTCATGTCTAAGTTTGTGCCTAAGGCCTCACAAAGCCTAGAGCCGCCTCTGTACACACGATTGGAAAAAGTCTGATCAGATTTTGTTGTCGGAAAATTTTAGGTCCTGCTCTCAAACTTTTTCCGTCGGAAATTCCGACTGAAAAATTCCGCTAGAGCCCACACACGATCGGATTTTCCATCAAAATAATCCAATCTGACTTTTTCCGTCGGAATTTCCGACTGTGTGTACGGGGCATTACTGTAACTGCTTAGAAAGTGTTAGCTGGAGTTAAGCTTCAATGTGTTAGTGTATCTAAATCTGCTAGTCAATCTAACAATCCCCTCGCCCCAGACCGACAATGCTGCTATCCAATGGTGCCCCCTTTTTTCATTCATCCAGAGTGGGGGCACTCTCTATACATATATAGCAGGTGTGTTACTGGTCAGATCACCAGAAAAAAATAGCAAAAAAGAAAAAGAATGCATGTACCATATGTAATGATTGGTAAGCTGCAATATATTACATTTTTGTTTTTGGCTTTAATACCACTTTAACCTCCTTGGCGGTGTTCCCGAGTGTGGCTTGGGGTGAAAATTCAGTACCATTAGCGGTAACCCGAGCCACACTTGGGATTGCATCGCTGGATACTGGAAGAGGTTACTTACCTTGTCCCCGGGATCCCGTGATGTACTTTCGCTGTGTGCGGCGGCCGGATCCTCCTCCTGATCCGCTGTATGTTCCGGCTTCCCTTCCCTGCGAGCGTCGCAACACAGGGGGTGGAACCGGCAGCAGCAGGGGCAGACTGACAACTCATGGGGCCCCTGGGCAATAGGAGATTATGGGGCCCCCTGACAAGAAGAGATTATGGGGCCACACAGTATACACACAGAGTATACAATCACACAGTATAAACAGACATGTACACACAGTATACACAGACATGTTTCTATTGGCTGAGAAGGTACTGGAGAGGAGATTTTTAGACCCAAAGGATGACAGTAAGGGACATTTCAGAGACAGATGTAAAAAAAACACAGATTTTTACATACTGTCCCTGGTTTTACTGAGGCTGGCAACCCTGATGGGGCCCCCTAGTGGCCCGGGGCCCTCGGGCAGTGCCCGAGTGGCCGAATGGTCAGTCCGCCCCTGGGCGGCAGATTCAAAAAGTGTAAATCACAACACACACAATACATTGTAATCTTATTGGATTACATTACTGTATAAAATAAATTGACCTCAATTTGCCTCTCAGTGCTTTGTCCAGTGCCCTTGCCAACAGTTTTACTGTACTTTCTGTCTGGAAACTGGAGAACATCCATGGCATCAAAAAAGCGCGCCTCTACCTCAAAAGCAGTTTATGACATGCTGGAAAACAGTTATAGCAATACAGAATCACTTGCAGAATTGAGTGATAGCTATTTGTGGAGAAGTTCATCATCAGACACAGAAAGTGATGTGCTTACTTGGTGCTTTATTGACTGCGATACGGATCACGCAGCGCCTCCAAGATTCCCATTTACTGGAGCACCTGGTATGAAAGTGGATGTTGAAGATGACAACCCCTTGGCATACCTCCAACTATTTTTGACCGATGAGGTTATTGAAAAAATTGTTACGGAGACAAACCGGTACCAGGAGCAACAAGCTGCTACGCATCAGAGGTTTTCAAGGAGCAGAAAGTGGGAACCAGTGACTAAAGAGGACATTTGGAAATTTCTGGGCCTAATAATTCTTCAGGGAGTGGTGGGAAGAAGTGGCATTGGACAACCAATAAATTACTAGCCACTCCATTCTTTGGCAAGGTCATGTCAGAGAACAAATTTTCCCTGATAATGAAGTATTTGCAATTTGAAAATAATGAAGAATTTGAAGAAACTACTCATCCAGCACCCAAACTCAAGAACATTTGGGAGGTATACCAAATGATTAAGAAAAATTTCACAGAGCTATGTACCAGATAGAGACATCAGCGTAGACAAAAGTCTAATGGCCTACAATGGAAGGCTCAGCTGGATACAATACATGGCATCAAAGAGAGCACGATTTGGCATCAAATCCTTCATGCTATGTGAATCGAGCATTGGTTACATTTGGAATTCTGTCCTATACACTGGGAAAGGAACCATTGCTAAATCAGGGCTATTGTGTAACTACAGACAATTTTTACACATCTCCTGAACTCTATTGCCCCGTACACACGATCGGATTTTCCGACAACAAATGTTGGATGTGAGCTTGTTGGCTGAAAGTCCGACCGTGTGTATGCTCGAACATTTGTTGTCGAACTTTCAGCCAACAAATGTTGGCTAGCAGGTTCTCAAGTCAAATTTTCCGCCAACAAACGTTATTGTCGGAAAGTCCGCTCGTGTGTACACAAGTCCGTCGCACAAAAGTTCACTCATGCTCTGAATCAAGCAGAAGGAGCCGCACTGGTTATTGAACTTCCTTTTTCTCGGCTCGTTGTATGTGTTGTACGTCACCGTGTTCTTGACATTCGGAATTTCTGACAACATTTGTGTGACCATGTGTACGCAAGACAAGTTTGAGCCAACATCCTTCAAAAAAAAAAAAAAACACGGTTTTGTTGTTGGAAAATTCCGATCGTGTGTACGGGGCATAAGAATTACAGGCCTACAATATAAAACGCCAAATTTCCATGCAAAATAATTGTACCGCTTTTAGCATCAAAAATCTGAGGTTAATAGAATGTGTATGGTTTTGTGCATATATTCTTCATGTCATTTTATGTAACTATTATGTTTGGGACTAAAGATTATCATTTTTAAAGAATACACACAAAATTGCATTAAAAAAAAAAAAAAATGTCTTTCCTTTCTTCAGGTTAATATATAGTATTGTACTTGAATATTTTACATGTGCTACATTGAGGTTGATTTACTAAAGGCAAACAAACTGTGCACTCATTTTCCTTAGTAAATGTAAAGGGGAAGCTTCACTTTGTAAAGGATATCCAATCAGGTGCCAATAAAATTAAAAAACTAAATTTTTGCTTCCACATGATTTGATGATGGAAAGATGGAAATCATCAGAGCTTCAACTCATTCACTAAGCTCCAGGGAATGCGTGCAAGTGCCCTTGCAGGGTGCACCGTATATTTGCCTTTAGTAAATCAACCTCATTAAGCCAAAAGGATGAGAAGATTTATGCAGAGTTTTATGTAGTTGTTTACTTCTATGCTGTAAAAAAAAGTATAATTTGATCCCATGTTCTATTCAGAATTCAAATGAAAACTGCAGAGCCTAATTTATCTTTTGATTTATCTGATTAGAAATCCTCGAATTCCCTAAACATAAACATAAAACTATGCACTTTGGAAGTGCAGTTGTACTCATTTTCCCCAGGTGTTAGTAAATGTGGTAAAGGTCTGCTGATTTCCACCATCCAATCATGAGCAAAAATGCACTTTTTATTTCCTTACACCTGATTGGGTATTCTTTACAAAATGGAGCTTTACCACATTTACTAAAGGGGTTGTAAACTTGCATGTTTTTTACCTATAGTGTAGCAGACCCCCAGACCCCCCCCCCCCCCCTTTACTCATCTGAGCCCAGTCTTTCCAGCGCCGAGAACGAGCACACCAGCTCCACCCGGTGTTTCAGGTCCTGATTGGATAGATTGATAGCAGTGCAGCCATTGGCTCCCGCTGCTGTCAATCAAATCCAATGACACAGGAGCCAGGGGGTGGGGCCGAGTTCTGCTGTCTGTGTCAATAGACGCAGCAGCAGGACACAGGAGCTTGCCCACATGAGTGCCCAGAGGAGTGCCGCTGAAGAACCCCAGAAGAGGAGGATTGGGGCCACTCTGTGCAAAACCAACTGCACAGAGAAGAGCCCAAGAGATTCAGTGGAGGTGGTGAGGGATGTCCCATATAGGGAGTACTTACATGTGAGCCCTGAGTGTGTGAGGGCACAGGAGACGGCAGGGGAGAGGCCGGGAGAGGAGCGTGTGTCTGCATCTGCAGAGCGGTCATCATCTTGGAGGTTGTGGCCTGTGGAGTTCCTCCCCTGAATTGTTCCCGTAAGTCGCGGTGGACAGATTCTGCGGGCATCAGGGGTAGCAGCAGAGAATCCTCCACAAGATGGTGGTTGGTTGTGACATGTAGCGTGGGTGCAGGTGGCGCTCAGGAGTCTCGGGTGACTGGAACTGAATGGAGCTCCCGGACTATGCGTCCATCTCAGGCGCTACCGTGCATGCGCCTCTCGGGAATGTAAAGAATATCCATTCAGGTGCAAGTTAAATGAAAAAAAAAAATCTAAATTTTTACTTGTATTTGATTGGATGATGGAAATCAGCAGAGCTTCACCTCGTTCTCTAAGCTCCAGGGAACACTTGCAGAGTACACAGTCTATTTGCCTTTAGTAAATCAACCCCAATGGGCCAATAGGCTGAAACATTTTATACAGAGTTTAATGCAGTTCTTTACTTCTACGCTGTAAAAAAAAAAAAAAGTATAATTTGATCCCATATTCTATTCAGAACACAAATTAAACCTGCAGAGGAGTACCTTGGTTGGAGAGTGTAAGCATAGCAGTAGACAGCTACTTATAATTTATCTATCTAATTTTTATTTTAATGTACCTTATTGGAAATCCCCAAATTCTCTGCAAACATAAAGGGTGGAATTTACTAACGGCAAACAGACTATGCACTTTGCAAGTGCAGTTGCACACATTTTCCTCAGAGCTTCGTAAATGTGTTAAAGCTCTGCCGATTTCCATTGTCCAGTCATGTTCAAGCAAAAATGCATTTTTTTTTTATATTTTTTTTTCCTTGCCCCTGATTGGGTATTCTTTACAAAATTAAGCTCTACCACATTTACTAAGCTCTGGGGAAAATGAGTGCAACTGCACTTGCAAAGTGCTCATTCTATTTAGTCAAAAAAGAATACCTACTGTATATTGTGTATTTACGAAGTGAATTACAAGATCATTATTGGGCAAAATGAACACTAAAAATGTAATAACAGAAAAGCACTGGTTTTAATAGAAATATAACATATGCTAAATGTATCCAGGTCTTTTTTGATGCAACGTACTTCAAATTATAACAACGCATGTGCTGTTGAATCCTGTTGCTAGGACCATTAACACTGAATTAATCAACGATCCAACACATTTAGATATTAAGAAAAGGTCATAATAAAACAATAAATAAAAATCTAATAATGATACTACTAGTAAGAGATGAATTACCTGATTTTAATGGATAGGGATTGAATTGGATTACCAAAATTCTCACAATACACCTTCAGATGCCCCCCAAGTGTATTGTAGGAATCACTTGACAGCACATTTTTATTTTATATATATATATATATATATATATATATATAGGCAGCGGGCATCGAGCATCTGGCAGCAGGCATGGAGCACTGGGCAGTGGACATCGGGCAGCAAGCATCAGGAAACGGCTCCTGTGTCCTTTCCTCCATCATGGCGGCTGTGCGTCTCCTACCCTCCTCCTAGGCATTCAATAGGATCGCCTGTCCTTTCAGCCAATTGGGTGATGGGCCTCAGATCCACTTCCTGATTGGCCATGGAGGAGGATTATTCACTATTTGTGAATAAATGTAAAGGGTATATCTGCGCTAGGAACTAAAGTTAATAAGCAACTGTGCACTATAACCCAGACACCAGGGACAGACAATATATGTAAAAAGAGTGCAGCGCTAAACAAAAAGTGCATTTGTGCGAATACAGACAAATATCAAAATATACGAATGTGCAGATAATCAACAGTATATAAACAATAATAACTGTGAATAAAGTTTGAAGACACATATGCTAAATTATATCACTTGTGAATAAAATGCATTTGTGCAAACAAAAAGTTCATATAAAGCTGGATTCCATCAAAGAAAGTCTCATGGAAGAAAAGAGGTCACACAGCGTTTGGTTGGATCTCTGATCCACTGAGAAAAAAGTCTGGACGTTCCTCTCCTATGGCTGTGGATGGTATACACCGGGAGATTCACAGCAACTCAGAATGCAAGATGCAGTGTAGGAAGCCTCGATATCAGAATGTTTAGGAAACAAAAGTACTCCACATAGATACTGATACTGTCTCAACATCCAGTTTATTAAGCAGTACACTTACATAAAAGTCCAAGCTATGATCATGTCACAATCAACATATCAAACAGATAAAATCCTTGTGAGTTTCAAGCAGAGATCACGCAAGTGCTGCAGCATGTGTACATAGCTATCTCAACGATCGCTTCATCATAAATGACATCATCAGGGGTAAGCCTTCATTTTTGTTATGGTGATGGGTGTCACGCCTTCAGGTGTATGATTTCCAAACACTCTTTTCTTCCATGAGACTTTCTTTGATGAAATACAGCTTTATATGAACTTTTTGTTTGCACAATTGCACTTTATTCACATGTGATGCAATTTAGCATATGTGTCTTCAAACTTTAGTCACAGTTATTATTGTTTATATACTGTTGATTATCTGCACATTCGTATATTTTGATATTTGTCTGTATTCGCACGAATACGCTTTATTGTTTAGCACTGCACTCTTTTTACATATATCAATTCACTGCGTCCCCAGCCCACCCTTTTTTGATGTCTATTAGAGCCTCTGGCTCTAATCAGGTGCTTAAAAAAAACAACCCCCATTGGAATTCATGCATCCGGCGTCCTGCAAGAGGCCAGACGCAAGGATGGGGCAGCGTCCGTGTGCCCTTAATGGACGAGCCCTGCTTATGAGAGTGATGTCTACAATACACTCAGAATGCTGTTAACATGACATGAGCCATATGTACTCTCACCATATACAGAAGTGGAATGCAGGGCTTTTTCAAAATGGGTTTGCTGCTTGTTTCTTATAATACATCTGCAGGATATTGTCCTAAGTGTGGCAGCAGAAAACCAAAAACTAATGCCGCGTACACACGTGCGGACTTTTGCCGGCAGACTTAGTCCAGCGGACAATCCCGCCGGACTTTCCAGCTGGGTCCGCTGGACTTTCCGAGCGTGTGGACTTGCCCACACACGCACGGACTTCTCCGGCGGATAATCCGCCGGCCAAAAGTCACGGCAGTCCGTTCATTTCGAACGTAACTTCAGGTACGTAGCTAGCGTAGGCAGTAAATGCCGCCGCGCTAGCTCTGTAACCTGGCATGGATTTAAAGGGACTCCCCACGCCGAAAAAACGGCGTGGGGGTTCCCCCCAAATCCATGTCAGACCCTCATCCGAGCACGCAGCCTGGCAGGCCAGGAAAGGGGTGGGGACGAACGAGCGCCCCCCCCTCCTGAGCCGTACCAGGCCGCGTGCCCTCAACATGGGGGGTGCCCTGGGGAAAGGGGGGCCGTGCGGCCCCCCACCCCAAAGCACCTTGTCCCCATGTTGATGAGGACAAGGGCCTCTTCCCGACAACCCTGGCCGTTGGTTGTCGGGGTCTGCGGGCGGGGGCTTATCGGAATCTGAGAGCCCCCTTTTATAAGGGGGCCCTCAGATCCCGGCCCCCACCCTATGTGAATGAGTATGGGGTATGATGTACCCCTACCCATTCACCTAAGGTGTAATATGTAAAGTAAAAAAAACACCCACACTTTTGAAAAAATAGATTATTGCACTGCTCCGGGGGTCTTCTTCCGTCTTGGGGGTCTTCTCGCCAGACTCCCCCGCCATTTACCAAGCTCTTTTACCGAGCGGGGGAAGTCCGGCTACCTTCTTCGTCGTCGCCGCCGTCGTCTGGGGGTCTCGATCCGCCTTCGGGGGTCTTCCGGGGGTCTCTTCTGTTCTTGCGGCGGCCGTCGTCTTCCGCGCCGCCGGCGCCGCCTTCTTCTTCTTGTCCTTCTTCTTGTCCTTCTTCTTCTTCTTCCGATGTTGACCCGATGCTCTCTCTGCCCGGAATGCCTGTGCCGCGCTGCGCTGGGACTTATATAGGGGCATGGGGACAGGGTCACATGTTCATGTCACATGGTGACCCCGCCCCCTTGCGATGTCACAGTCCCAGCATCCTCCGGGACTGTGACAACACCCTGTCCCATGTCCCTATATAAGTCCCAGCGCAGCGCGGCTCTGCCATTCCGGGCAGAGAGAGCATCGGGTCAACATCGGAAGAAGAAGAAGAACAAGAAGAAGGACAAGAAGAAGAAGAAGGCGCCGGCGGCGCGGAAGACGACGACCGCCGCAAGAACAGAAGAGACCCCCGGAAGACCCCCGAAGGCGGATCGAGACCCCCAGACGACGACGGCGGCGACGACGAGGAAGGTAGCCAGACTCCTCCGCTCGTGAAAGAGCTAGGTAAAAGAGCAGAAGAGAGCGGAGGAGTCCGGCGAGAAGACCCCCAAGACGGAAGAAGACCCCCGGAGCAGTGCAATAAAATATTTTTTCAAAAGTGTGTGTGTTTTTGTACTTTACATTTTACACCTTAGGTGAATGGGTAGGGGTACATCGTACCCCATACTCATTCACATAGGGTGGGGGGCCGGGATCTGGGGGCCCCCTTATAAAAGGGGGCTCCCAGATTCCGATAAGCCCCCCGCCCGCAGACCCCGACAACCAATGGCCAGGGTTGTCGGGAAGAGGCCCTTGTCCTCATCAACATGGGGACAAGGTGCTTTGGGGTGGGGGGGGCCGCACGGCCCCCCTTTCCCCAGGGCACCCCCCATGTTGAGGGCACGCGGCCTGGTACGGCTCAGGAGGGGGGGGGCGCTCGTTCGTCCCCACCCCTTTCCTGGCCTGCCAGGCTGCGTGCTCGGATGAGGGTCTGACATGGATTTGGGGGGAACCCCCACGCCGTTTTTTCGCCAAAAAGTCCGCCGGCGCCCACACACGAGGGGATTATCCGCTGGACTTCGGTCCAGCGGATAATCCCGCGGGATTGTCCCTTCGTGTGTACGCGGCATAAGTCTGACCATAAACAGTCAAATTTTTCGAAATCTTCAAATTAAATCAATTAAAGTTGTTGATGAGAATGGTCGAATTTAGTAGATGAGATATCTGTGGGACTAGTACATGTGATTTCTTGTTCTTTGTGCTTTAACCCTCTTGCTGCCAGAACCAATTTGCATTTTTTTTTTTTGCACACGTTTAAAAAAATCATATTAGGCCTGAAAATGACACAAAACCCCCAAACATTTTCTGAAAGCAGACACCCTTGAGAATAAAATAGTGGTAGATTTTTTTTGAATTTTAGGGCAAACAAATGCATTAAACTACCCAAGTTTGTGGTAAAATATAAGACGAGGTTGCACTGAGTTAATAGATACCCAACATGTAAAACCTTAACCACTTGCCGACCGCCGCACGACAATGTACGTTGACAGAATGGGACGGGCAGACATATGGGCGTACAGGTACGTCCCTACCTGCCCGCGGCGGTCGGCATAGTTGCGGGAGTGATCGGAGATGAGGGGGAGGCCACTCATTCGTGGCCACCCCCTCGCGATCGCTCCCGGCCAATGAAATGCTTCCTCTGGCTCTGTATTGTAAACAGAGCTACAGGAAGTGATGTAATCTCTCCTCGTGTCGGTCTTTTCGATCCGGCGCCGAGGAGAGAAGACATCAAGTAAGTCTGCACAACACTACACTTACAGTAGAACACTCTAGGCACACTCACCCCCAGCCCCCCCCCCCCCCGATCACCCCCCTGCACCCCCTGTCCCAGTGACACCAAAGCATTTTTTTTTTTTTACTGTTTACTGCATTGGTGCATTGTGACTGAAATAACTGTTAGGGCAGTTCGATTTAGCCCCCTTTAGGTCTAGGACCCCCTCTAATAAAGGTTTAACCCCGTGATCACCCCCCGTCACCAGTGTCACTAAGCGATCGTTTTTTGATTGCTGCATTAGTGTCACAGGTGACGCTAGTTAGAGAGGTAGGTATTTAGGTTTGCTGCAGCGTTTTATAGCATCAGGGACCCCCATATACTACCCCCTGATTGCCCCTAGTTAACCCTTTCACCAGTGATCACCATATAACTGTTAGCGTTTTGATAGTCGCTAACAGCCTAGGAGCTTTTTTTCCTGTGAGTCTCACTATTGTACTACTAAATTTAGAGCCCAAAATGGCAAATCGAAAGTACACTAGTGAACATGCCTACACGTTTCTGAGCATGACAGATAGTGAAGAGGAGGTCACTCATCTGTCAGAATCAGGCTCAGAATACGATCCTGTAGACGACAACGGCTCCATGACAGATAGCACTGACGGCAGAGTTGTGGTCCCTGCTAAGGTCAGGCATACCAGACCCCGAACTCCTTCTTCTGTTGTTGAGATGCAAGATCCGCAGGTCACTTGTAGAAAGCAGAGACATACTAGAGCCGCTATTCCTTCTGGTGAACTGGCAAGCACCAGCGGCCTAGTACACCCTGGATGTACATCCAGCACTGCAGTATCACGTGGTGACGTGGCGAGTCCCATAAGTGCAGTTCAAGCTGGCGAGGTGGCAAGCACAAGTAGTGTCCCGCTGCCACCAAGAAGAAGACAAAGACAGGCCTGTCATGCCCATAGTGCCCTTCCTGCTGCATTCGCCAATCCTTATTGGGAACCCACCACTTCTGCTGCCGGTATTCAGGTGGAAACAGTTGATTTTTTTTTTGCTGTTTTTCACCGAAGATCTCTATAGATCTATTGCGGACAAAAGCAATTTGTACGCTGGTCAATACATCGCCGCTAATTCCCAGTCCTCCCTTGCCAGAGATTGGAGACCAATTACGTTCCCAGAATTTACGCTCTTTCTGGGCCTTTCCCTTGACATGGGCTTAGTTAAAATGGGTACGTTGCGTTCATATTGGTCAACTGAGCCAATGTACCATATGCCCGTGTTCTCTGCTTCCATGTCCAGGGCACGATACGAGATGATTTTGCGGTTCATGCACTTCAACGACAATGAACTCTGTCGTCCTCGTGGAGACCTTGCATACGATTGGCTCTACAAAATTCGGCCCCTCATGAACCATTTCAACCAACGTTTACTCTCGATCAAGTTGTCTGCGTTGATGAGTCCCTGATTAAGTTTTCTGTCCGCTTGTCATTCAAACAGTACCTTCCCAGCAAGCGTGCCAGATACAGGGTCAAGATGTATAAGCTCTGTGACAGGGCCACAGGCTATACATGTAGTTTTATGGTTTATGAGGGCAAAGATAGCCACGTAGAGCCGACAAACTGCCCTGACTACATAGCGAGCAATGGCAAGATTGTGTGGGACTTGGTGTCACCCTTATTCGGAAAGGGTACCACTTGTACGTGGACAATTATTACACGAGCGTGCCACTGTTTAGTCATTTGTTTGATCAGCAGATTGGAGAATGTGGGACCGTGCGACCTAATCGCCGGGGCTTTCTCCAGCAGCTTGTAGATTCCCGCATTAGGCTGCGGGAGAGAGCCTGCTTGAAGTGTAATAACTTGCTCGTTATGAAGTGGAGGGATAATAAGAATGTTTTCGTTCTTACCTCCCTTCATGCAGACACGGCGGTCCAAATTACTACGGCGTCTGGTGTTGTGGAGAAACCCCTCTGTGTCCACGAATATAACCAAAATATGGGAGGGGTGGACCTCAACGACCAGTTGTTGGCGCCGTACCTAGTTGCCCGTAAGGCTAGACGCTGGTACAAAAAAGTGTCTATTTATTTATTTCAATTGACTTTTCTGAACGCTCATGTGCTATACAGAGCTTCAGGACGTACTGGATCCTTCCTTAAATTCCAGGAAGAGGTCATCGGAGCCCTTCTGCATCCAGTCACTGCTCCACCTCCCCTTCCCCAACCAAATGCAGTAAGCCGGCTGCATGAGCAGCATTATCCTTATGCCCTCCCGCGTACCCCTACCCAACGAGCCCCCCAAAGAAAATGTCGTGTCTGCAGAAAGCGCGGATATAGGCGTGACACCCGCTATTATTGTCCCTGCTGTCCTGACAATCCTGGTCTTTGCATTGGTGAATGTTTTGAACGCTATCATTCACTAGTTGAGTATTAGCGTAGGGTACAGCATTGCACAGACTAGGCACACGTTCACAGGGTCTCCCAAGATGCCATCACATTTTGAGACCAAAACCGCTGGAACCGTTACAACAGTTCCGTTAGAACTGTAAAGCCCTATACACACGGTCGGATTTTCCGATGGAAAATGTCCTATCGGACAATGTTGTCGGAAATTCCGACCGTGTGTACGCAACACCAGCATCGGACAAATTCCGACGGAAATGATCCTACGGAACTAGTCATCGGAAAATCCGACCGTGTGTACGGACCATTACAGTTACAAAAAAAAGTGTAAAAAAAATATAAAATAAAAAAATCAAAAATAGTTGTCGTTTTATTGTTCTCTTTCTCTCTATTCTCTCTCTATTGTTCTTCTCTTTTTTACTGTATTCTATTCTGCAATGTTTTATTGTTAACCATTTTTTTGTTTTCAGGTAAGCCATTCAGTTGCAGCACGGATTTATCTATCTTGACAGCAACAGCGTTTGCTCCCACGATACATAAAGCCGTGACTCCAACGCTGTAGGAGGTGATTTGACCACCACAGTTAAAAAAAAAAGAGCATATATGCCGAAGCATGGGGGCAGCAGGGGCGGAGGAGCGATTGGCTCCTAATGCCGTGTACATACGGTCGAAATTCCGACGGAGGCTTGCCCGTGGAAAAGTCCGACCATGTGTATGTGGCATAACTTTTTTGCGGGAGGATGCCCCCATGCTTCGGCATATATATATTTTAGGCACAGGTTGCGTTAAAAATATTATTGTTATTTTTTACTATGTTTTTTTTTGTATTTGCTTTACAGGTATGGTAAGTCTTATGCCGCGTACACACGAAGGGACTATCCCGCGGGATTGTCCGCTGGACTCGAGTCCACCGGACAATCCCCTTGTGTGTGGGCGCCGGCGGACTTTTTGGCGCCAAAAGTCCGGCGGACTAGGTTTTAAGTTTTGTTTTAAAATTATCCGCTGGACTTGGCAGTCCGGCGGACAATCCCGCCGTTAGTAGGCTAGTCCGCCGGACTTTTGAAATGAACGGACTTGCTGCTCATCGGAAAGTCCGTTCATTTAGCACGTGACTTCAGGTAGACGGAGCTAGCGAAGGCAGTGAATGCCGCCGTGCTAGCCCCGTCACCTGGCAGGGATTTAAAGGGAAACCCCACGCCGAAAAAACGGCGTGGGGGTCCCCCCCAAATCCATCTCAGACCCTTATCCGAGCACGCAGCCCGGCAGGCCAGGAAAGGGGTGGGGACGAGCGAGCGCCCCCCCCCCCCCCCTCCGGAGCCATACCAGGCCACGTGCCCTCAACATGGGGGGTGCCCTGGGGAAAGGGGGGCTGTGCGGCCCCCCACCCCAAAGCACCTTGTCCCCATGTTGATGAGGACAAAGGCCTCTTCCCGACAACCCTGGCCCTTGGTTGTCAGGGTCTGCGGGCGGGGGCTTATCGGAATCTGGGAGCCCCTTTAATAAGGGGGCCCCCAGATCCCGGCCCCCCACCCTATGTGAATGAGTATGGGGTACGATGTACCCCTACCCATTCACCTAAGGTGTAAAATGTAAAGAAAAAAAAACCACACAATTTTGAAAAAATATTTTATTGCACTGCTCTGGGGGTCTTCTTCCATCTTGGGGGGTCTTCTCACCGGACTCCTCCGCCATTTACCTAGCTCTTTTACCGAGCAGAGGAGGCCGGCTACCTTCTTCGTCGTCGACGCCGTCGTCTGGGGGTCTTCCGGGGTCTCTTCTGTTCTTGCCGCGGTCATCGTTTTCCGCGCCGCCGGCGCCGCCTTCTTCTTCTTCCGATGTTGAACCGTCGCTGTCTCTGGCCGGAATGCCAGAGCCGCGCTGTGCTGGGACTTATATAGGGACAAGGGGACAGGGTCACATGCTCATGTCACATGGTGACCCCGCCCCCTTGTGATGTCACAGTCCCGGAGGATGCTGGGACTGTGACATCACAGTTGTCATGTCATTCAGTTCTGTGTGGTTGAATTGCTAAAGAAGTAGAGGC
>CM053028.1:349067093-349077706 GCA_028564925.1 Lithobates sylvaticus
AGGGTTGGTGACCCTGGAAGAAGATACATCACCATTTGAACATCGATCAAAATAATATCCACAGTCAGTGACACATGCTGAACATTACATAGCTACCTCATTGAGATTTCTAATCACAGTGTCTGGTAGACAAAAGTCTTCCTTAAGTTGCCAAAATATTGTGATTTCAAATGCGGAGAGCTACAAAAGGATCCAATTGGGCAAGGTATTCAATAAACCGAGACCTTTAGGAACACTCGCCTTTCATTATACACACCAATACAGTAAATAAATCACCATGACATATTTTACTTTAGCCCACAGAAGTCTACCATGTCCCCCAAGGCCTAAAATTCCCTGTCTCAAGGGACTTCTGAGATAGGTTTAGGCACACTTAGCAAGTACTGGCCTCCATGACATTAGCAGTTTTGTAGGCATAATATCATAAACCTAATAATTTTACTGTTGTATTATATTAGGTTACATAACCACATTCTTGGTGTTCTAAATTTTTTATTTTAGCCAGAATGTATCGATCAAATTACCCAATTTAGATTTATAGTCAGGCATAAAATATTCAGATGTGAAGTGCAATAATCAGTTGATTATGGTGACCATAAGTTTCACTAAGGCATGAATGTGTCTGCCTTTCATCATCATGAAAATATGATTATATGATGAAAATATGATGCATCATGCCTACTCACACAACTTTAAATAATCAAAAGCAAAATTTCTTACCGTAAATTTGAATATTGCAGATGATCGCACACAACAAAAGAATACTCATGGTGCCAGTTAAATTTCCCATCATATCTATCTATCTATGTATCTATCCTCCCTATCCTCTTTTACGGTGCATTACGCTTCTTCGATCGTCTACTCTTACTTATCACTCTCTATATATGTATAACCAGAATTTAGGGGGCAGTTCCAGGAAATACTGTACACTCTCCCCAGTGCAAACGTATACCACTTTATTATACAACAATTCATTAGAACTGAGAAAGAAAGAAAGGTCTCTAATGATTAACATATCCCTTTGGTCCATTTGTTAAAAAAAAAAACATATCCCTTTGGTCACACATTTTTCACAGCTATATATTAGTGACACTCAGTCAATTGAACCATGACAAATCACCTATATTTTAATAACAATTATGTGTATGTCCATTAACAATACTAAAATTGATAGATTACTGCAAGTAATTTACACCCCCTCTTTTTTTTATTTTTTAAAGATAAAATATTAAATTGTTTATCTGACATATTACCAAAAATTGGTGAAAGACGAAAAACCTCAGCATGAATTAGGCATTGTTGTTGATACAAATTTAAATTACATTACAACGTGTCTGGGCAGGATAAAGTTAATTTCTTTCTCTTTTTTGAATATGAATGTTTAAGCGGATGCATTTTTATGCCCATGGGTGGCTGTACTCAGCACCTAGGCTTCCAAAGTGGGGGAAATACGCCAGAATCTACATTTTTCTGTGACAGCACAGTTCCCTGTCCTAGTAATTGTCCCAAGGGGTTCTCAAATAGGCAGATTGAGGGGCTCCAGGGGTATTTAATGTGGAGGAATCTGTTGTATCAGTTTCCTCCAAAGTTTGTAAAATCCAGTTGGGGACCTGGAGCCTGGAGATTCCATAGTGTTATGGGTGGGATGGAATCTCCAATCATGGGACCGGGTTTTGGGAACAGCCAGGAGTCTGGCTGGTTGATTGAGCAGATGGGTCCTGGGCTTGTAGCAGAGTCAGGATTAGGGTTCTGGGCTCCAGGAGGTCTCCAGGAGTCCAGAGAGTGCAGGTGTGCACTAGTGAAAGCCAGAGACCCAAGTCTGAGGATCAGAGCAGTGAGGGGCTGCTTTTTAGATAGACGCTGTGTGCATCTAAGGAGACAGATGAGAGCCTGAAGTGAAAGGCCTAGGCAGCAAGGAAGCTGAAAAGAGGTACAGTAGTTGTACAGGAACCCTGTTATAGGGCCAAGAGGGCTGAAGTGTAAAGCCTAAGTGGCAGTACTGCTGAAGAGAGCCAGGTGGCTTGGCATTGTTCGTGTGTTATTGTTTTTGGGAGAAGAACCCCTGTGTGGACATCGAAGTGCATGTATGAACTTTCCTTTATTTTGTTCCTTTTAATAAAAGTGGGCTGACGGATAGTATGGAAAGGGACCAAGAGCAAATGAGAACATTGACCTGTGGTGTGCCAGGGGTCACGTGGTCAGTATGCCTAAAAGGGGGCATACCCAAGTATGAAATGAAATGGAATGAAAGAAAAAGAAAAAGGGAATGGGTGGGTGGGACACGAGAGCCTCCACCACGAGAGGAGGAGGCAAAGGAGGGCAGGCTTTATGCAGCCTGACTCCTCCTACAAAAACAGGCTGACCTGCGGTCAGCCTTTACATTTGTACTCTGAGTCAATCTGACGGATAGTATGGAAAGGGACCAAGAGCAAATGAGAACATTGACCTGTGGTGTGCCAGGGGTCACGTGGTCAGTATGCCTAAAAGGGGGCAAAAATGACCATAGTAGGATGAAAGCTTACCAACAGAATTGCCGTTCAATCTGCTGAAATTGACAAACGCTTATGACACCTCCAAAGTGGCTCGGGGACGTACCCAGAGAAAACAAGACAACCTCCACCTAACCAAATGCTAATGGTCGGGACCGCCTGGCGCAAAGTCACGGAAGCCGCTCCTACCCTAAATGAAAAGCCAAAGTATGCTTGAAGGTCCAGAACCTGATTTGCCCAAAAAAGGGGACGGTAATGAAGCATGCATAGAGCTGCAGAGAGGGGAGCACTAGGAAGAGGCAACCGGGGACCCCCCTGGGTAAATCAGAAGTGGCACTGACGGGCTGGTTTAAAACCAACACCGAGCCCCCGCCTTGCCAGGCTCCAGGAATCCTGATGACGTGCCGCCTCCCGAATGCTGCGTCTTGCGAGCATGCAGATGTAACGGACAAGACCGGGGTGCCAACCAGTTGATTGACCAAAAGTATGCGAGACCCTGGGCCAGAAGTGCAACTCCCCTGGCCTTAGGAACCATAAAAGGTCAGATACAGCGCTGTCTTAAGCATCAAGCTGGTTCACAACAAAAGGAGACCCTGTCGGATACGTCATGAAGAATTTAACAAACGATGGGAAGACTGCCGAGTACAGCCGGAGGAACTCTTCTGGATCCCTGAGGATGGCTTGACTATAGTGCGCAGACAACGAAGAAAAGCCTGTCGGGGAATGCCGACAACATGAAATGCTGAGTCTCCTCCAGATGCGCGCCGATAGTGCTGTAGGCCGATACGAGTTGGAAGGGGCCAAAAAAAAAAAAAAAAAACAGAAAAGCAAAATAGCAACTGGCTGTTGACCATCAGGACTAAAGCAACCTAGACCGGAAAGCCTGGAAACATCCTAAGCCATGTCACGAGCCTACCTGGTATACCAAACAAAGATCTTGTCAATCAAGGCTGTTGCGTCGCTCAAAGGAAACCTGATCCATCACCAATGCTGGAAACCTGAAGAGAAGGCGTGCCGCCAGCATCTGTGTCCGAGACCTGGGCCTAATGATACCGGCCCAGGCACAGAGAGGGATCCGGAATCCCCTAAGCCCCAGAGCCAGCAGAAGCTGCTGGAGCTGCAATGGCAGACTTACCAATAGTTCCATACTATTGCGCAACTCCTGGCCGGACAGAGCTAGGACATGGAAGGTAACGTGAAAATGACACAGAACTGGGACAGGAACATGAATTGCGAGAGAAACTTGAGAAGACTGAGAACCTGTGACCGGAAAGTAACTGCGTGAACGAACGTGACTGGACAAGAACATGAGTAGCGTGATCAGACTAAGACGTGAGTAGCACACGGACCAAGGCTGCACGAAAACGCAACCTGCATAAGAAAAGCCGGTCGCACGAGAACGTAAACCGATGAACAATGAGAGAACCTGGGAAACGAGAGAAACATGAAACGTGAGTTGGCATAGAAACAAACAGTTGCATGAGAAACGTAAGTTGCCTGAGAAACGTAAGTTGCCTGAGAAACGTAAGTTGCCTGAGAAACATAAGTTGCATGAGAAACGTGAGTTTGTACGAAATATGTGAGCAGTGCAAGAAAACAGATGAGGAGACTTGCCACTGAACAAGCCAATTAAAAACGATCATCTCAATCTGTTTAACCCATAGACGTGATGGGAAACCCGCAGTGGAAGAACAAGGACAACCCAGCTGTAAAAATTACCAGAGAACCCAACAATACCCCTGGTACCTAACAAGTGTAAGGATGTGGGTGCAGAAATGACAAGACCAATCAGCGCCGGAATGTGAACCTAATGACCACCCCCCCTACCGTATGCAGTAAGCGAGCCCGAGCAACCTGCCGCGCTAAGACAGGCAATTAAAAACGAACACTCAGGGCTAAGGTACCCACAGGACGTGGTGGGTAGTAGTAAAGGTGTAATGGTGAACGTGCATGTATGACGTATGGACTACAGGCGAGAAGATTGTGGGACGACAATCAATTAAAAACGAAAACCTCAGCCCGTATGGATCTGTAGACGTGACAGATCCTGGATGTAAGCACTAGCTAACGGAAATGCCGCAAACGAAAGGCAATGACATGAAAAGGCATATGACATGCACGAGAACACAACATGAGACACGCAAGAAACCAAGAGAACCGTAAGGAACGTAGGAAAACACGAGAAACGTAAGAAAACGAGAAACGTAAGAAAACACGAGAAACGTAAGAAAACACGAGAAACGTAAGAAAACACGAGAAACGTAAAACATGAGAAACGTAAGAAACCACGAGAAACGTAAGAAAACATGAGAAACGTAAGAAAACATGAGAAACGTAAAAAACATGAGAAACGTAAGAAAACCTGGAAACATGCGAAACATAACAACCATGGAAAACATGAGAAATGTAAGAAAACCTGGGAAAACGTGAGAAACGCAAGAAACGCAAGAAACCTGAAACGTCGGAAACATGAGAACGTAACTATGCCTGAGAACCGTGAAATTGCATGAGAACCAGAAATTGCATGAGAACCAGAAATTGCATGAGAACCCCCAGCATGTGACCGAGTTCAGCTCAAACACCCAAAGTTTGACATGACCCCACCTCTGCGATCAGTCCCCGACAAGATGCATCCTTCATGACAGGTCTACTTCAGCTCTTCCCATGGTCTAGCACCCAGTAATTTAAATGAGAAACGTAAAATCGCATGAGAACCTAAATGACCCAAAACTTACCTGAGAAATGTAAATCGCAGGAGAAACGTAAATCGCAAGAACATAGGTGCATGACCAACTTACCTGAGAAACGTAAAAACGCATGAGAAACGTAAAACCGCATGAGAAATGTAAAATCGCATGAGAAACATAAATGACCCAAAGCTTATTTGAGAAACGTAAAATCGCATGAGAAACGTAAAACCGCATGAGAAACGTAAAACCGCATGAGAAACATAAATGACCCAAAATTCACCTGAGAAACGTAAAATCGTCTGAGAAACGTAAAATCGCACGAGAAACGTAAAATCGCACGAGAAACGTAAAATCGCACGAGAAACATGAAATCGCATGAGAAACATAAATGACCCAAAATTCACCTGAGAAATGTAAAATCGCCTGAGAAATGTAAAATCGCCTGAGAAACGTAAATGACCCAAAGCTTACCTGAGAAATGTAAAATCGCATGAGAAACGTGAAAAGGCATGAGAAACATAAATGACCCAAAACTTACCTGAGAAATGTAAATCGCAAGAGAACGTAGATCGCAAGGACCCAAGTGCATGACCAAATTTGCATGGGAAACACAGCACATGGATCGCATGAAAAACATAAAATTGCATGAGAAACGTAAACACGCATGAGAAACGCAAACACGCATGAGAAACGCAAACACGCATGAGAAACGTAAATGCCCAAACTTACCTGAGAAATGAACTACAACCCCGCAGCCCCCTAAGGACCCCCCCAAACTGAGATGACAGGCGACATGTGGTGACAGGGCAGGAGAAGCGGGTGCCCAGACCTGTGACCGGGGAGGAGCTGGCGAGCGACTGAATCCCCCCCTGCACGCAACACCGGGAGGGGCAGACGGTTGCCCCCCCCCACTGTATGGCTAGAGGAGCCATCGGGTGGCCGAATCCCCCCTCCCCCCCAGCAGAAATGCAGGCAGCCCCCTCGAAGCACAGAAGACCTGTCAGGCTGACTCACCCCCCCCCCCCATCTCCCAGGGGAACACCGGCGCGGGAGGCAGAGGCGGCTCCCAAGTGGAGACAGCGCATGCTGGTGGCCATGCTCCCCCTCCTCCCGGAACCCAGGGAGAAGCGTCTCCCACGTGGAGATAGAGGAGCCGCTAGGCGGCCATGCACCCCCCCCCCCAACCCAGGGAGAAGCGGGCGGGAGAAGCGTCTCCCACGTAGAGACCGCAGAGCTGTCAGGCGGCCAAGCTCCCCCAACCCCCCCTCTCCCGGGAACCCAGGGAGAAGCGGGCGGGAGGAGAAAGCGTCTCCCTCGTGTAGCCCGTGAAGCTGTCAGGTGGCCTCAACCCCCCTCCCCCGGCGGGACACCGGGAGAAGCGGGCGGGCGGGAAAAGCGGCCCCCTTGTGTAGCTCGAGAAGCTGTCAGGTGGCCGCAACCCCCCTCCCCCGGCGGGACACCGGGAGAAGCGGGCGGGCGGGCGGGAGAAGCGGCCCCCTCGTGGAGACGGTTCAAGGATGGGGGTGATATTCAGGAGGGAAAACTGAACAAGGCTGTGCTGTGCAGCCATATGACACAGCCTGACATAAGCTGGATAGAGCAACCGCCACTACTGAACACAGCCGACCGACTGGCAAGGACCCGGAAATGACGTCACACGAGAGCCTCCACCACGAGAGGAGGAGGCAAAGGAGGGCAGGCTTTATGCAGCCTGACTCCTCCTACAAAAACAGGCTGACCTGCGGTCAGGCTTTATGCAGCCTGACTCCTCCTACAAAAACAGGCTGACCTGCGGTCAGCCTTTACATTTGTACAGTAAGCCACAACAAGCAATTAGCTTTAAGTCTAGGTTCACATCTATGCGGTCGTGCTTAATGCATTTTTCAGGCACGTTTTGTGGTTTTAAACCCTTGTTTTTAATGCTTTTTTGCATGCAGTTTTCACACATTTTTCTTTTTAATGTTTTCTTTTTTTCCATCTTTAAACACACTGTAAACACACTGTATATAGCTGGTTGCTAAGGAGGGGGCCGGGAAGCTGGCCGCCGCATCCTTAAAAAATGATTCATACTTACCTATCGGTCTGATGCTGCATCTGTCCCCCGATATCTCTGCACTGAGAACCGAGCCACCGAACATCCCCAAAAGGAGAGCTGCTGACAGTCAGCATCTCACCTGCTCTGTTCCTCCATGCTCACTGGAGCGCTGAGCTGTGGAGGTACGGGGAGAAGCTGTCTCAGCGGCTCGCTGAGACTGCCATCAATCAATGCAGCTGGCGGATCCAGAATTGGGAAGTTGGAATGACTCGCTGCCTCGACTGATGGCAGTGACGTCAGCAGAGAGCGGACTTCAGACCGCTCTCCACTGAAAACGTGTTACAGGAGTGCAAAACGAATGTGACCCAGAGGAGAAGCCCAGCCTAAAAAGCTCAGGCTGGACTTCTTCCTTGTGACATCACAAAGCACCCATTCCCCCCATATTGAGGGCATACGGCCTGGTATGGGGGGCGCTCGCTCGTCCCCTCAGTTTCCTGACCTGCCGGGCTGCATGCTCGGATAAGGGTCTGGTATGGATTTTGGGGGGGGGACGCATTTTCTTTACATAATGGCGTGGGAGGGGGGTCCCCCCCAAATCCATACTAGACCCAAAGGGCCTGGTAAAAAAAAGTCTTTGACCCTTTCCAAAATCGCACCGGAAACACATAGAACGTGTGCCATAGGAAACCTTGGCTTATAAGAATGGAGACTGCTATAGGTGATGTTACACTAAGCTATATTCCCTGACCACTTGTATAGAGGCAACCAAAATAATACATGGGTTTTGATACAATTGGTTGATTTATGTGATGCACCAAACTCAGGATGAGTAGCAGAATGTGTTTTGGGTTGTAATTCTAAGCATGCCCATGCTGTGTGTGAAAAATATCTTCATAAATTGACAACTTAGTTTAAAAAAAAAAATTTCACTTTCTTTCTGCATTTTACAAATAACTTGTGGCAAAAAGTCTTCAAAAGACTCGCAATGCCACTTAGAAAATACCTTGTGGTGTTTACTCTCCAAAATATGGTCATTTTGTTGATGTTTCCACTGGCCTGGTGCTCCATGGCCTCCAAAAATGTGATGCTTTGTCAGGAAATTAGATGTGTACTTCATGCTCCTAGAATGCCTAAAGGTGTTTCCAGTGGCGTAACTAGAACCTTCAGGGCCCGGGTGCAAGAAACCATGGAGGGCCCCCCTGACCTCCAGCCAGGGCCCTTCCCACTGATCCCGGGGGCAGCAGGACCTGGATAGGAGGGGGAACAAATCCCCAACATTTTCCTCCTGCATCCACTTAATGCCTATTAGAGGGAGAGGAGGAGAAGCAGACTTTTAGTGGCTGCAGGAGAAGAATTTAGGGGATTTGTTCCTCTAAATGCCTCGCCCATAATTGTGACCCCTGTAGTTACGCCCCTGGGATCAGTGGCAGCGGTGGTGGTGGGGGGATGGGATTAGTGGCTGCAGTGGTGGTTGGGGAGAGATAGGATCAGTGGCATCGTGGTTGGGGATGGGATGAGTGGCAGTGGTGAGAGAGAGATGGGATGAGCGGCAGCGGTGGGGGGGATGGGATCAGTGGCAGCAGTGGTGGTTGGGTGGAGATGGGATCAGTAGTAGCGGTGGTGGTGGGGGGATGTGATGAGTGGCAGCGATGATGGGGGATGGGATCAGGGGCAAGGGTTGTGATTGGGGGGGTTGAATGAGATGAGTGGCAGAGGTGGTGGGGGGAATGGGATCAGTGGCAAGGGTGATGGTTGGAGGGGAATGGGGTGAGTGGCATCAGTGGGGGATATTTGATGAAATGAGTGGCAGCGGTGGTGGGAGAGGATGGGATCCGTGGCGAGGGTGACGGTTGGGGGGGTGGGATGGGGTGAGTGGTGGGGTGGGGAATGGTATCAGTGGCAAGGTTGGTGGTTGTGGGATGGGATCAGTGGCAGTAGTGGTCATGGTAGGGTAGATCAGTGGCAGCAGTTGTTGTGGTGGTGTGGGGGAGGGGGTTATCAGTGGCAGTGGTGGTGGGGGTTGGGGGAATCAGTGGCAGTAGTGGTGGTGTTGGGGGGGGGTTATCAGTGGCAGCAGTGGTGGTGTGGGTGGGTATCAGTGGCAGCAGTTGTGGTGTGGGGGGGGTATCAGTGGCAGGAGTGGTGGTGTGGGGTGGGTATCAGTGGCAGCAGTGGTGGTGTGGGGGAGGGGATCAGTGGCAGCAGTGGTGGTGTGGGGGGTATCAGTGGCAGTAGTTGTGGTGTTGGGGGGTATCAGTGGCAGCAGTGGTGGTGTTGGGGGTATCAGTGGCAGCAGGGGTGGTGTGGGGGCTATCAGTGGCAGTAGTGGTGGTGGGGGGGGTATCAGTGGCAGTAGTGGTAGTGTGGGGGGGTATCAGTAGTGGTGGTGTGGGGGGTATCAGTGGCAGTAGTGGTGGTGTTGTGGGGGTATCAGTGGCAGTAGTGGTGGTGTGGGTATCAGTGGCAGCAGTGGTGGTGTGGGGGGGTATCAGTGGCAGTAGTGGTGGTGTGGGGGTATCAGTGGCAGCAGTGGTGGTGGTGTGGGGGTGGGGGTATCAGGGGCAGTAGTGGTGGTGTGGGGGGTATCAGTGGCAGTGGTGTGGGGGTATCAGTGGCAGTAGTGGTGGGGTATCAGTGGCAGTGGTGGTGGGGGGTATCAGTGCCGTAGTAGTGGTGTGGGGGGGTATCAGTGGCAGTTGGGGTGGTGGGGGGTATCAGTGGCAGTAGTGGTGGTGTGGGGGGTATCTGTGGCAGTAGGGGTGGTGTGGGGTATCATGTAGCGGGGGGGTATCAGTGGCAGTAGGTGTGGTGGGGGGGGTATCAGTGGCAGTAGTGGTGGTGAGGGGTGTATCAGTGGCAGTAGTGATGGTGTGGGGGTATCAGTGGCAGTGGTGTGAGGGGGGTATCAGTGTGTACATGGCATGGGTGTGTGGGGGTATCAGTGGCAGTAGGGGTGGTGTGGGGGATATCAGTGTCAGTGGTGGTGGTGGGGGGGGTATCAGTGGCAGGGGGTGGTGTGGGGGGTATCCGTGGCAGTAGTGGTGGTGTGGGGGTATCAGTGGCAGCAGTGATGTGAGGGGGGATCAGTGGCAGTGTTGATATTGAGGGATGAGTGCCACTCACCTGCAGATCACTTGGTTCCCCCTCCTTGCTTGGGCGAGCAGAGAGGATGGGCGGGGCCTGTAAATGAAGGCGGAGCCGGAGAAGATGGACGGAGCAGGCGGGGACTGTGCCTGTGAGTGCAGGCGGTGACAGAGAAGATGGGCGGGGCCTGTGAGTGAAGGCGGAGCCAGAGAAGATGGGCGGAGCAGGCGGGGACTGTGCCCGTGAGTGCGGAGCGGGCAGAGAGGATGGGCGGGGACTGTGCGGGCGGGGACTGTGCGGACGGGAGGAGGGCAA
>CM053028.1:349078206-349136853 GCA_028564925.1 Lithobates sylvaticus
TAAATAACACCCCATTGGCCCCCCATATCCTATACATTTTACATACATAATGCATTGTTTTTATTTAATAAGGAACCCAACATTTTGAAAAATAAAAAAGTTTTACTTGGAAAAACGATTCACAAATGCGTATACAATCTTCACGCAAAACTTGACCAACATCTTGGTTATTTACAACATTATTTACAAAGCTTACGCAATTTGTAAAACCAGGCATGGAGTAAGCAGACCTATGAAGTAGGAAAGTTTAACTTTGTAAAGTGAATACAAGATCAGACATGACTATATGTTCAAAGTGTGTTTGATCTTGCCTTCATCACATGGGGGGGCACCCCCGAAAAGTGGAAAATTTGGAACATGCACACAATTTGGTTCTGAAAAAGGTCATTAGATGGTAAAACACATGCCTAGAATCTTCAAAAGTGCCCATTTTCCATCATGGGGATGAATGGACGGTTTTTGGGGGTGCAACCCCATCACCACAACCACTTTCGTAGTTCGTAAAGTGTTTGCACCCCCAAAAAAACGTTTGCCATTCATCCACCCATGATGGGAGCTAGCACATGTGGACACTATGTGTGCATGTTCCAAATTTCACACAGTTTTTAAGTTGCAAATGTGTTCAGAAGCTCGCACAAATGTGTGTAAATTACTTGGTGCTTTTTCATATTTTTCCTAAAAACATCAATGATGTTCTTCAAATATTGTTGAACATCATTGATGTTTTGCTTTCTGTCATCTAGATCTCGATTGCAGACCATTATCTCTCCGATGAGTACGTGGGCACTCTCTGTGGTACAGTGCGATATTTCTTCCACAACATCCACGTCACCTAAAAACCACAAACAAAAAAAAATGGGGTGTTGGTAATGAGGCAGCCATACATGGATTAGCTTACCAGTAGCTGTGTTCTCCCACACTCACCTGTTGTGGTGACAATTTCTCCAAGTTCGATGATCTCTCCTTCCTCCCCCTCCTCCACTGCTTCTGCTCTTCCCCTTTTTTGGTAGGTGTTGGTTTGGGGGTTTCCTCAGACGGCCCAAGTTTTCGCTCCCCTATGAGAATGTCCAAAAGGAAGATTTAGCAACACAAGCTATTGAGGGCAGAAATAGGAAATGACAAACTTTGCTTGAAAGTGACGGACACTAATTTAGTTTGGCCAGTTACAAATGTCAACTACATGAATGAAGTCACTTTGTAAAGGTGCTAAACTGACTAGCTTTTTGGTAGAAGTTTGTGTGAAGGAGACCCCCCTCTAGTATCCAATGGAGCACATGTGTGGAAAAGCATAATAAAAAGGGGGTTTGGGTGTCCCAGCACTAATGCTCTAGAGTCCAGATGGGTAAACAGCTACTGAGTGACCTCTCCTTTACATTGAATAAATTGGCTTTACATTCTTGATGACAGTTCTAGTGAGAACAAACTTCCTTTCCCCAAAAAACACACCAAACATCGTATTATAAGTGGACGAACGATCGAGGTTGCGTACGATCGAATGCACACACGACCATGACCGTGGCAGAAAGATCGAGGCTGAGTACGATCGAATGCACACACGAACCTGAAAGTGGCCATTTGGAATGTACAACTTGGTAAAAATCAAAACACAATGGAGCAGTATGCAAGCAAGAAATCAAACACAAAAACACAACTACTTACTTTTTTTGAAGAATTCTCTTGATCTTTCTGTACTGATCGGCCTCCCTCAGTTTCAGGTCTGACCAGCGTTTCCTGAGTTGCTCCTTGGATCGTTGTACCCCAAAATTATTGTACAGCCTTCTCACAACTTTAGACATGATCTTGGCCTTGCGGACATTGGGGTTGAGGTAAGGCCCATACTTCCCATCATAGTCGCTCCTCTTTAATATGTCCACCATCTCCAACATTTCTCCAAATGACATATTGGAGGCCTTGAATTTCAGGTTCCGGGATCGGGACGTTTCTGCCTCCGGACTTTCCTCGTCCTCCTCCTCGTTGGTGGGATATTTGTGGCGCACCTGCTGTGTCCCGCCATGTGCTCTCCCCACTACGCCGTAAAGAGAAGGGGTGGGGAATAGACGAGAAAGATGTCAGGGGCGGGCGGAGTTTGAAGCATGCGCAGTGTATATAAAACGTCACACGACTGTGTCGTAGCCACGATCTGGGAGACGAGGGGAGAGAAAACTCACACGAGACGATCGCTACAAACGAAGGTACAATTTAACGTTGGTACATAACTAGCCTAGACTGATTTTGAACTTGAGGCTTCTTTATGGAGAAGATTAGGAGAGTTTAGCCTGACATAATTTATAGGGTTTTGTGTGTTGTTGTGTCTTGCAGAGATTGATATGAAGGGATTCAAAGACATGAGTTTTCTCCCCCTCTTCATTGCCAAATACAGGGATTTTCCCATATTGTGGCAGGGTATACACCCACATTACACCAACAAACCAAAGAGGCACGCAGCCCTGGAGGAACTTGTGGAATTTGTCAAGCCAAGGTTCCCCACGGCAACTGTTGATGATATTAGAAGAAAATTGGCAGCCTGAGGAGTGCGTATATCAGGGAGAGGAAGAAGGTCGTGAAGTCTGAGGAAACTGCAACTTCAGCAGATGAGGTCTATGTCCCCAAGCTCTGGTACTATCAGAGTCTCCATTTTCTGAAGGACCAGGCTGATGTCACGGAGCCAACCTCAACTCCTCCTTCCACGCTTCCTTGCGCACAGCCCACCCCTGATGAGGCTTCCGAGGAGCAACCTGGGCCTTCCAGTCTGGAAGAGGTGGAGGAGCCCAGCTTGTTTCAGGTATAGTAGTTTTGCTACCATTTATGGGAATAATGAATGATGTTCACTTAATTCAGGATCGCCAATTGCTTAGTTCCTAACGTGTTTGACATATCAACAGACAGTGGTGTGGGAGACATTTGGGGCCAGAATCTAAACTGCTGGGCTGAGAATTGTATGGTTTTCTATTTGTAAACATTTTGCACCAGTCACTAGATGAGAATTGTGTGTGTTTGATGAACAAATAACTGAAACTATGTCCCTTTTTCCTACACAGGAAGACCTCAGCCAGGAGTTGGCTGTGGAAGGTGGCAGTCAGGAGGTGGCTGTGGAAGGTGGCAGGGGTTAGTGGCAGCCACCAGCTGGGTAGTGGCAGCCAAGAGGGGGCTAGGCCTCGGAGCCTGACTGACACCCAAACCCCTCCCCCTCGCCCTCCGTACAAAAGGGCGAGAAGGGGGGGTTATGCGGCACAGTCAGCGCTCCGGATGATAAGAGAGGCTTCAGACTCCCTACATGCCACACCCGCCGACGAGGAGACCTTTGGCTCGGTGGTTGTCACAAAAATGATGGGTATGGAGGTGAGGCAACGCAACATGTGTGAGGGGCTCATCCTCCATGTCCTAAATAAGGGTAGGGCTGGGGAGATGACCCAGTCACACATGTTTGCCATAGCTACCATGCTCCACCTCCTCCTCCTCCTCCTCCTCTTCTGCCACCCCACCAGCACGACAGCCACAGCGTGGAAGGAAGCGTGGAAGGAAGACCTGAGAGTGACGACCTGGAATCAGTCTGGTCTGAGAGAAGATGGAGCCTCTGTAGTACCAGAGCCTGGGGACCTAGATGGCATCTGCTGCAGTTCCGGATACTTTGGACTTCACGACCAGATTGCACTCCCCTTAATATACGTACTCCTCAGGCCCCCAATTTTCTACGCTTGAACAATGATGGTTGCCGTGGGGGGCCAAGACTTTGCAAATTCCCCAAGTTTCACCATGGCTGCGTTCCTCTTTGGTTTGTTGGTGTGACCTAAATAAAGGTTTTTTTGATTTGAAATAATCATTGACTATTGTGTTTTACTTTGCTACAATGACAGTTTTTCTTTGAGTAAGCAGGTACATTTCACTAATCCTAAAGTAGAATTAACAAGGGGCACCAACAACAAACAACCTCCTAGTAAATGTAAGCAAGAAATACAAATGTAAATAATGTGTTTTTGGTAATTTGAGACACACAACCCCCCTCCAAAAAAAAAAAAAAAAAAAACATTCAAATATGTATTCCCCCAAAAAAAAAAAAAAGAGACAAATCATGGTAAAAAAATAACAAAGATTCTTTTCCGTTCTGAGTAAAAATAAACATGTAGTGTATAAATGGTGCAAAGTAATAAAGAAGTAAGTTTGTGAGAAGTGCGGGTGAATAGGAGCAGCTAAAAGATGTCATTCTTGTTGCATTGTAAAGAAAAAGAGAATGCGCTGCATTAAAGACATTTTAACATTGCAGCGTGACGAATGTGCTGTGTCGATTAGGAAAGGTAGTTTTACCTGACCGAGCGCTTCCGTCACAGAATTTTTCTGAGCATGCGTAGCACTTTGTCCGTCGGACAAGCGTACACACGCTCGGATTTGGTGTGATCGGACCGGGTTGACGGAAATCTTTCCAGCAGGAGATAAGACTTTGTCCGACGGACAAACCGACGAACACTGTCCGATGGTGCATACACACGGTCTGATTTTTTCAACAACCTTGTCCGATGGACCAAATTGATGAAAAAGTCCGACCGTGTGTATGGGGCTTAATATAACCTTGATAATTAGAAAACTGCTCGGGCCTAAAACCTTGATTGGAGATTTACATTGACAATGATCTACAAAAACAAAATTTCTGTTGTTGGTAGAATAATGTGGCATGTGCCATTTTATGGAAACATAATTCAACCATAGTTACTTTCTCCCCACCAGGTAAAACTGTAGTAATATTAGATAATTTTTTAAATTGTTTTTTTATTTGTCTTTTTCGTACCCTATAGTGGTTAGAGTGTTCCCCTTTCTTTTTTATACTATTTTCTTACATAGCCTCTTTACCCCCTCTCCTCTAGCCTGGCTACTAAACCCCCCAAACCACTATAAGTCCCATACCGCCACCCCCCCCGCCAACCCCCCCCCCAGTCCCCCAACCTACTTACTGCACAACTAACACACCCCCACCACACCAACCCCACCCGTACCCCCCAAAAAATGCACCACCCATCATAAAAAACCTCAAAAAAGAAATAGGCCTCAACCGTTGGCCCCAACCCCACCCTCCTACACCACCTACCACAGGGGCCCTCACTCCTAAAACCTCCCCCGTAGGCACCCATTCTCTTTATTGGTAATCGATTAACAGAGATACTCGTAAAAAATGTAAAAAAAAAAAAAGAAATAGGAATTGGTGCATGGAAAAAAATGTAGGGCTCATCGGAAAGGATTCTGGTTGACTTGTAATTTTTGGGTAATATTAAAGAGTTTTTTTAAAAAACCTCCAAAAAAAAAAAAAAAAAACCTGCCATGTACAACAGGCATACTGAAGTACTTAACCTTAGAACAAGTGCCATGGACAATCTGCAACCGGCACATCACATGACAGGGCACTCGCACCCCATGAGTCTTCCCAGAGTTTACAATTCCGGTTCGGCGGGCTAGACAGTCGCTAATGAAGCACGTGCTTTGCATACTCCTGCACCTGCAAGCATGCGGGAGCCACCAGTCAAGGCACAGGCCCTGAAGAAATGGCACAAGCAGGCCTTTCCTTCAGTGCGCATGTGCCAATGACGTCGGCGGCAGCGTATACAGTAAATATCTCCTAAACAGTGCAAGTTTACGAGATATTTACAGTACCTATAGGTAAGCCTTATTATAGACTTACCTGTATGTACAATTAAAGAGGAAGACTTTACTTGTTCTTTAACATAAATCAGCATTCTAACAGATCTGGTGTTGGACTCCAATGCGAAGATACGCCTCTGCACAGTACATACTCACAAGATTTGGGATCTCAGCTTTTCCAGGATCCTTCAAGTAGGTCCAGTAATGTCATCCAGATCTAGGTGAGCATTGAAGAGCCACAGTGTAAGGTGTCACCTAATCTGCGCTCCCCGTTCATGTTTTTCCACAGAGCAGCCCGAAAACAGCAATTGGCAGTGGTAGAGCAATCCAGCACCACAAAATCTACAGTGGTGTCTGGAGCACTACTGGGATACCTCTACCAGGACCTTCATGTTGGGAGGATGCAAATGCCAGACTTACATGCAACCAACAATCAGCTCACGGCAGGAAGAAATAGGAGAATATTTACTGTAAAGAAACCCACACCCATGGAAGATAATCAGTAGGTAGAAGCTCCAGGATATAAGTCTCACAGTCTCCACACAGTTGTTCCTTTCCTCCTTAACAATATACCTACACACCAAAATACCAGATATCAGCTGAAGACTTCTGGTGTGCATCTGAAACAAATCCAACAAAAAAGCAACAATGACAGCCGCTCTGATCTGTTTACAACTAGCAAAAAAGGGCAAGGTGCACATGGGTAAGGGAAAGGAAACTACCACTTCTATAATCTCATTGTGCATCTTGGGTCATGGCAGCTTAGATTAACAGTTTTTTGGTAACCTAACTAATCTGTTTCAATTAACCACCTTAATACAGGGCACTCTCATCCCCTTCCTGTCCAGATACATTTTCAGCTTTCAGTGCTCTCACACTTTGAATGAAAATTACTCAGTCATGTGACACTGTACCCAAACAAATAGAGATTTCTTTTTGTGGTATTTAATCACCACTGGGTTTTTAATTTTTTACGATATAAGTGAAAAAAAAAACGAAATTTAAAAAAAATAAACTTTTTTCAGTTTCTATTATACAATTTTGCAAATAAGTAATTTTTGTTCATAAATGTGGGCCAAAAAAAAAAATATATATAGATATACACATACATACATACATACATATACATACATATACAAATATATATAATATCTATATATATATATATATATAAATCTATATATATATATACTGCTACATATCTTTGGTAAACCTGACAAAGAAAAGACACATACCCGAGGGTAAAGAGAGTGCTGCTCACCCCTAAAAAGGTAACAGAAGGAGAGGATTCCCCCACATTGCACGCTGCCTAAAAACCCCAATGTGGGGGAATCCTCTCCTTCTATTATCTTTGGTTAACCTAACCCACATTAGTTGATATTATTTAGTCTGAGTGAAAGTTATAGAGTCTACACCTATAATAAAGTGATCACACCTGATGTACTGACGCCTATCTCATTTCTTGAGGCCCTGAAATGTCAGGACAATACAAATACCCCCCAAATTACCCCTTTTTGGAAAGTATACATTCCAATGTATTTAGTACGAGGCATGGTGAATTTTTTAAAGCTGTAATTTTGTTCCCACAATTCTTGGGAAAATTAATAAATATATATACAGTGGTGTGAAAAAGTGTGTGCCCCCTTCCTCATTTTCCTGTTCCTTTGCATGTTTGTCACACTTAAGTGTTTCGGAACATCAAACCAATTTAAACAATAGTCAAGGACAACACAAGTAAACTCAAAATGCAATTTGTAAATGAAGGTGGTTTATTATTAAAGGTGAAAAAAAATCCAAACCAACATGGCCCTGTGTGAAAAAGTTGATTGCCCCCTAAACCTAAATAACTGGTTGGGCCACCCTTAGCAGCAACAACTGCAACCAAGCGTTTGCGATAACGTGCAATGAGGCTTTTACAGCGTCCTGGAGGAATTTTGGCCCACTCATCTTGCAGAATTGTCCTAATTCAGTTACATTAGAGGGTTTTCGAGCTTGAACGGCCTTTTTAAGGTCATACCACAACATCTCAATAGATTCAGGTCAGGACTTTTGGCTAGGCCACTCCAAAGTCTTCATTTTGTTTTTCTTCAGCCATTCGGTGGTGGACTTGCTGGTGTGTTTAGGATCATTGTCCTGCTGCAGAACCCAAGTTCGTTTCAGCTTGAGTACACGAACAGATGGTCGGACATTCTCCTTCAGGATCTCTTGGTAGACAGCAGAATTCATAGTTCCTTTTATCACGGCAAGTCTTCCAGGTCCTGAAGCAGCAAAACAGCCCCAGACCATCACACTACCACCACCATATTTTACTGTTGGTATAATGTTCTTTTTCTGAAATGCAGTGTTCCTTCTACGCCAGATATACTTGGACAAACACCTTCCAAAGAGTTCCACTTTTGTCTCATCGGTCCACAGAATGTTGTCCCAAAAGTCTTGGGGATCATCAAGATGTGTTGTGGAGAAATTGAGACGAGCTTTGATGTTCTTTTTGCTCAGCAGTGGTTTTCTCCTTGGAACTCTGCCATGCAGGCCATTTTTGCCCAGTCTTTTCCTGATGGTGGAGGCATGAACGCTGACCTTAACTGAGGCAAGTGAGGCCTGCAGATCCTTGGACGTTGTTGTGGGGTCTTTTGTGACCTCTTGGATGAGTCGTCGCTGCGCTCTTGGGGTAATTTTGGGCGGCCAGCCACTCCTGGGAAGGTTCACCACTGTTCCATGTCTTCGCCATTTGTGGATAATGGCTCTCACTGTGGTTCGCTGGATTCCCAAAGCTTTGGAAATGGCTTTAGAACCCTTTCCAGACTGATAGATCTCAATTACTTTTCTTTCTCAATTGTTCCTGAATTTCTTTGGGTCTCGGCATGATGTGTAGCTTTTAAGGATCTTCTGGTGGACCTTACTGTGTCAAGCAGCTCCTATTTAAGTGATGCCTTGATCGTGAACAGGTGTGGCAATAATCAGGCCTGGGTGTGGCTAGAGAAATTGACTCAGGTGTGGACAACCACAGTTATAGTATGTTTTAACAAGGGGGGCAATCACTTTTCACACAGGGCCATGATGGTTTGGATTTTTTTCACCTTTAATAATAAACACCTTTATTTACAAATTGCATTTTGTGTTTACTTGTGTTTTGTCCTTGACTATTGTTTAAATTGGTTTGATGTTCCGAAACACTTAAGTGTGACAAACATGCAAAGGAACAGGAAATGAGGAAAGGGGCAAACACTTTTTCACACCACTGTATATTTTTTTTTACACAAAATTGTCATAATAACAAGTTATTTCTCACGCACAGCATATGCATGCTTGCAATTAAACCCTAAAACACATTCTGCTACTCCTCCTGAGTATGGCGCTACCACAAGTGTGAGACTTTTACACAGCCTGTCCACATACAGAGGCCCAACATGCAGGAAGCACCGTCAGGTGTTCTAGGAGCATAAATTACACATTTAATTTCCTGACGACCTATCACATTTTTGAAGGCCCTGGAGCACCAGGACAATGGAAATGCCCACAAAATGACCCCATTTTTGGAAAGCAAACACCCCAACATATATTCTATGAGGCATAATGAGTCTTTTGAACATGTAATTTTTTACACAAGTTTTTGGAAAATTTGGAAAGAAAATGAAAACTTTTTTTTTTTTTTTTTTTTACACAAAGTTTTCAATTTATAAGATTTTTATAACACACAGCATGTACATAGCAAAAATTACACCCCAAAAGACATTTTGCTACTCCTCCTGAGTACATGAGTGAGACTTTTACACAGCCTGGCCACATACAGAGGCCCAACATCCAAGTAACACCTTCAGACGTTCTAGGAGCATAAATTACACATCTAATTTCCTGACTACCTATCACACTTTTGAAGGCCCCGGAGCACAAGGACAATGGAAACGCCCACAAAATAACCGTATTTTGGAAAGCAAACAACCCAACATATATTCTATGAGGTATGGGCTGCAGATAGGTACTTGGGTACTCTAATGGGCTGGAGACAGGTACTTGGGTACTCTGATGGGCTGCAGATAGGTATTCGGGTACTCTGGGCTGGAGACAGGTACTTGGGTACTCTGATGGTCTGCAGAGAGGTACTTGGGTACTCTGGGCTGGAGACAGATATTTGGGCACTCTGAGCTGGGGACAGGTACTCAGGTACTCTGATGGGCTGTAGATAGGTACTCGGGTACTCTGTGCTGGAGACGGGTACTCTGATTGACTGCAGATAGGTACTCGGGTACTCTGGGCTGGAGACAGGTACTCAGATACTCTGATGGGCTTGAGACAGGTACTCAGATACTCTGATGGGCTGGAGACAGTTACTCGGGTACTCTGATGGGCTGGAGACAGGTACTCTGGTACTCTGATGGGCTGTAGATAGGTACTCGGGTACTCTGGGCTGGAGGCAGGTACTCAGGTACTCTGATGGTCTGCAGATAGGTACTCTTTATTACTGGGACAATTTGTGTATTTTACTGTGCACTGTAAATGGTAACGAGCTGTTTCCGCAATCTCCTCCTCACACAGGATCGGTGTGGTAGGAGAACCTCGTAACAGCTAGTTACCGCGATTTGTTGACATCTGTGACCGACTGTGATTGGACACTTTGATTGGCTCTTCACCCTGATCGGGGATGAGCTTTGTCAGAGTGACACGCCTCATCCCTGATCACCGTGATGCGCCCTCCTGGGGGCACGCATGAGCGGCATGCACGAAGACAGTGCATGTCACCGGCTTGATTGGACACAGCCAGACACATGGTAAAGAGCCATATTCATTGGCTCTTTACCCTGATCAGGGATGGACTGTGTCATGAGGAACACTCCTTATCCTTGATCGCCACACTGCCTGCCCCCTGTGTGCAGGCGAGTCTGCTCTCTGTTTGTGTCTTGCTACTATATACAGTATAGCTGCAAACAGTTAGAGTTAAGCCATGTACACACCACTAGTATTTTTTCGTTCAACCCGCTAGTTTTAAAGCTGACAGCTCAGGTTGGAGCCACTTTACTAACTATCCAATGTTAGTACAGTGGTAAGCTTCCAAGAGGTCCTATGCTCTTCGAATAAACACAAGAGGATCAAGAGAAAGGGGGTTGCTGTAATAAACTCCCTCATTAGGGGGTTACCTGAGGCAACTAGAGACCCTGACCTGATATATACAGTTAGAGGGATCTTCAACACAAGCTTGAACAGAACCCCCTACCCCTGAAGTAAAATTTGATAGAATCCACAGAGTTTTGTGGCTTAGAGGCCCTTTTAAAAACCAGTTGACATGCTTGTCCACCTTCAATCTTTTGCTAACAACAAGCTAATTCTTCAGAAGGCTAGACATCTACCTCAGATTGACTTTGATGATGCTTATATCCAGATTTTTCCTAATCCTTCCCTTGAGACCATCCTACGAACCTGAGTTTTGAAGCCTCTACTTGATATCCTGCACAACCATGGAATTACATAAAAATGAGGCTCTCCCATTTCCTTAAATCAGAACTAAACCCATTGATTTAACGGTTTCAGAAAACAGTTATATTCTTGGCATGCCCGAAATACCAACTGTCACATTTGCTTGAGCTTTCAACCAAACTGTCAAACCATCAAATGGCTGATGTCATAACTGATCACATGCACCATGAAAGTTATAGATCAAATGGAAGCTAAGATGGTAGCTTTCTTGGCTGAAAAGGAAAGGAGGGTTCAGTTCCGCTTTAACTTCCTGCAAGGAATGGCATCTCTGCCTCTCTGTCATGAGGGTGATCTCGGCCACTCCTGAGGTTTCTTAATGAGCCTTTTTCAACCACGATGCGCATTAAGCCTTCTGCGACCCTTGCTGGCTGGATTCTGAACCCAGGAATACTGGTCATATTATTTGTTTATAGAGTTATCTTTTAACAGAATAAAAGAACACTAACAACCGCTTGAACCTCATCCCCCACTAGTATCATCTTGTGGGCAACGGGAGCATCCTGTATTTATTGTTTATTTGTAAATCAGAGAATCAGAATATACTCAATATACAGTATTAATTGTAAGGGGGCTAGCTTCCACTGGTTTTTGCAGCAGTAACACATAACCACAAGGGACACCCAGAAGAACAGTCCAAGCAGGTTAGCCCTGCACGTTTAAGGCAGCCAAAAACAGAGTTTGAATGCAGGAGGGCTTTTTACAGCAAGTCTATAGCATTAAACATCTGCTAGTCCAAGCCACTAACTAAACTCAACAGCAGTTCCTGACAATAGCGTTCCCCAAAACAAATGGGCATCACTTTAGTGTTCTGTCAGCACAGTCAGGGCTGGTCTCCAGCCCTTCTCTCTCTAAGCTGGCAGCCTCACTGTCGGCAATATGCCAGAGCTTCTATTCTCTCCACAGAGAATCCCATGTTGAATGATATCCTGCTCTTCTAGTCCTGCCTACTTAAGCAGTCCAGCCCAGATGATCTCTGCCTCCTGCCTTGGTCACATCTCTAAGAGCGCTCTCACCTGTGTTCTCCGTTTTAAAGACTTGCCTTGGCTGACCTTCCTTTGGCTCCAGATACTGCTTTGCTGTTCTACTATGCACATCTCTTGGCTCCCTGACTTTTTGGCTGTCTGACTAATCCGTTCCGGTTTTCCTGAACAAACTTCTGGGCCTTTTTTATGATTTGACTTACGTTTTACTCTGTTTACCTTTTTTTTATTGATTATTAAACAAGGGTGATTTAACTGTACTTCTGTCTCAATCTAATTCATGGATATCGGATAAGCACTCTGCCTTTGGCACCCAAGCACAGCATCCAACCAAGATAGAGCAAGAGGAGAGACCTGAGAATCATTAAGCTCACATATATAATGATGTGGATGCTGAGATTAATAATGTGGACTAGTATACTGTCTGTGAGATTTGGTTCTAGGAAAAAAACAGTTTTATCCACAAAGTATACAAAGCCCAGGTTCGAAACTTTAAACAGAACTTTACGATTCAGAGTGAAAAAATTCACTGGGCTACTGACCATGTGTATGTGAGGGAAACTAGGTGAACCTATATACAGTAATCGAAAGTATTCAAAGTCGCTTTAACTTTTTCCACATTTTGTTATGTTACAGACCTATTCCAAATGGATCAAATTCATTATTTTCCTCAATGTTCTACAAAACAATACCCAGTATTGACAACATGAAAAAAGGTTGTTGGAATCTTTGAATTTATTAAAAAATAAAAGATTGAATAAACGTCATTTAATGTGTTTGCAAGTTTGTCACTAAATAAAAAACGTTAATGGAAAAAAAAAAAAAATTGGATAAAAATCACATGTACATTAGTATTCACAGCCTTTGCCATGACACTCAAATTGAGTTCAGGTGCATCTGTTTCCACTGATCATCTTGAGATGTTTCTACAACTTGATTGGAGTCTTCCACCTGTGGTAAATTCAGTTGATTGGACATGATTTGGAAAGGCACACAACTGTCTATATAAGGTCCCACAGTTAACAGTGCATGTCAGAGCACAAACCAAGCTCATGAAGTCCAAGGAATTGTCTGTAGACCTCCGAGACAGGATTGTATTGAGGCACAGAATCTGGGGAAGGGTACAGAAAAAATTTCTGCAGCATTGAAGGTCCCAATGAGCACAGTGGCCTCCATCATCCGTAAATGGAAGAATTTGGAACCACCAGGACTCTTCCTAGAGCAGGCGCACCGGCCAAAACTGAGCGATCGGGGAGAAGGGCCTTAGTCAGGGAGGTGACCAAGAACCCGATGGTCACTCTGACAGAGCTTGTTTCTCGTGTCGGAGAGAGGAGAAGATACCTGAAGAAACTACATCTGACAGAACTCACCAATCCGGCCCTGTATGGTAGGCAGTGGCCTGACGGAAAGCCACTCTCAGTACAAAATGGAACTGATAGCTGGAGTTTGCCAAAAAGGCACATGAAGCCTCTCCTGAGAGACCATGAGATGAACAAAATTCTACCTGGTCTTGAGGAACAAAGATTGAACTCTTTGGCCTGAATGGATAGCACGTCATGTCTGGAGGAGGAACCTGGCACGCTCCTTCCCCTGTCCAATACCATCCCTACAGTGGAGCATGGTGTGGTGGCGGGCATCATGCTGTGGGGATGTTTTTCAGTGGCAGGAACTGGGAGACTAGTCAGGATTGAGGGAAGATGAATGCAGCAATGTACAGAGACATCCTTGATGAAAACCTGCTCCAGAGCACTATCTGGACCTCAGACTGGGGCGAAGGTTCATCTTCCAACAGGACAACTAACCCTAAGCACACAGTCAAGATAACAAGGAGTGGCTACAGGGGACAAAACTCTGTAAATGTCATTGCGTGGCCCAGCCAGAGCCAGACTTGAGCCCAATCGATTGAACATCTCTGGAGAGATCTGAAAATGGCTGTGCACCGACGCTCCCATCCAACCTGATGGAGCTTGAGAGGTCCTGCAAAGAAGAATGGGAGAAACTGCTCCAAAAATAGGTGTGCCAAGCTTGTAGCATCATACTCAAAAGACTTGAGGCTGCAATTAGGTGTTGCCAAAGGTGCTTCAACAAGTATTGAGCAAAGGCTGTGAATACTTATGTTACATGTGAATTTATTTTTTTCTTTTTTTTTATCTAAATTTGCAAATGATTTCAAAACAAACTTCTTTCATGTTGTCATTATGGGGTATTGTTTGTAGAATTTTGAGTAAAATAATGTATTTAATCCATTTTGAATAAGGCTGTAACATACTAAAATTTGGAAAAAGTGAAGCATGGGAACCCTGTTATAGGGCCAAGAGGGCTGAAGTGTAAAGCCTAAGTGGCAGTACTGCTGAAGAGAGCCAGGTGGCTTGGCATTGTTCGTGTGTTATTGTTTTTGGGAGAAGAACCCCTGTGTGGACATCGAAGTGCATGTATGAACTTTCCTTTATTTTGTTCCTTTTAATAAAAGTGGGCTACCATGCCCTAAAACTAAAGTTCCTGTTCGCTGTGAACTTACTGAAAAGGCATCTACCACTGAGTTAGACTTCCCCCAATGTCACAATACAGAAGCGTAGGGATTTTTGATGGCACTATAAGCCTCCACTGATAACTATGCCATTCTGTTACAGCAGCAAACAATACAGCAGATTGTTACTATAGCAGTCTGTAACAAGCGCATTAATTGTGACATGATAGTCAAATATCCAGTGCCTACCTAAATCAATATACATCCATGGAATTCATGGAGGGCAAGTTGACAAGACCTCTAGACTGGTCTCTGCTGAAAATTAATGCAATCCAAGGCTTACATGCATGGGTAGGAGGATATAATGGGAACAGCCACAGCGTTGGATTGATGCTGCAGCAGGTAGGTAAGTAAGTATGTACAGAATGTTTTTTTTTTTTTTAATTCCTGCTCCTCTCCTTTAAAGTATATGTGGACTAATAAAAAAGTTATCCTACAATTTTGTATTGCCTCATTTTACATCTTCTACTACATTCGAGGCTTCATAGAAGATACATAAATAAATGCAAGCATTATGATATTTTCCAAACAAAAACAGTTTTTTTACCCATCATCTATAAGCCATGACTAATTAAATATTTTTTCTGCTTTTAATTGGTGGAAATATTTCTAACATGAGGTACTTATTTAGTCAAATTAGTTTTTATTGAATATTCACATTTGCCAACATTGCACAAAACAACTTACGGTCATCTCTGCATAAACAGAAAATTGGCTTGGTGAATTATTGCATTTAATTTAGTGAAAGTGGAATGTTGTACAGTAAGCCACAACAAGCAATTAGCTTTAAGTCTAGGTTCACATCTATGCGGTCGTGCTTAATGCATTTTTCAGGCACGTTTTGTGGTTTTAAACCCTTGTTTTTAATGCTTTTTTGCATGCAGTTTTCACACATTTTTCTTTTTAATGTTTTCTTTTTTCCCCTCTTTAAACACACTGTAAACACACTGTATATAGCTGGTTGCTAAGGAGGGGGCCGGGAAGCTGGCCGCCGCATCCTTAAAAAATGATTCATACTTACCTATCGGTCTGATGCTGCATCTGTCCCCCGCTATCTCTGCACTGAGAACCGAGCCACCGAACATCCCCAAAAGGAGAGCTGCTGACAGTCAGCATCTCACCTGCTCTGTTCCTCCATGCTCACTGGAGCGCTGAGCTGTGGAGGTACGGGGAGAAGCTGTCTCAGCGGCTCGCTGAGACTGCCATCAATCAAGGCAGCTGGCGGATCCAGAATTGGGAAGTTGGAATGACTCGCTGCCTCGACTGATGGCAGTGACGTCAGCAGAGAGCGGACTTCAGACCGCTCTCCACTGAAAACGTGTCACAGGAGTGCAAAACGAATGTGACCCAGAGGAGAAGCCCAGCCTAAAAAGCTCAGGCTGGACTTCTTCCTTGTGACATCACAAAGCACCCATTCCCCCCATATTGAGGGCATACGGCCTGGTATGGGGGGCGCTCGCTCGTCCCCTCAGTTTCCTGACCTGCCGGGCTGCATGCTCGGATAAGGGTCTGGTATGGATTTTGGGGGGGGGACGCATTTTCTTTACATAATGGCGTGGGAGGGGGGGTCCCCCCCCCAAATCCATACTAGACCCAAAGGGCCTGGTAAAAAAAAGTCTTTGATCCTTTCCAAAATCGCACCGGAAACACATAGAACGTGTGCCATAGGAAACCTTGGCTTATGAGAATGGAGACTGCTATAGGTGATGTTACACTAAGCTATATTCCCTGACCACTTGTATAGAGGCAACCAAAATAATACATGGGTTTTGATACAATTGGTTGATTTATGTGATGCACCAAACTCAGGATGAGTAGCAGAATGTGTTTTGGGTTGTAATTCTAAGCATGCCCATGCTGTGTGTGAAAAATATCTTCATAAATTGACAACTTAGTTTAAAAAAAAAAAATGTCACTTTCTTTCTGCATTTTACAAATAACTTGTGGCAAAAAGTCTTCAAAAGACTCGCAATGCCACTTAGAAAATACCTTGTGGTGTTTACTCTCCAAAATATGGTCATTTTGTTGATGTTTCCACTGGCCTGGTGCTCCATGGCCTCCAAAAATGTGATGCTTTGTCAGGAAATTAGATGTGTACTTCATGCTCCTAGAATGCCTAAAGGTGTTTCCAGTGGCGTAACTAGAACCTTCAGGGCCCCGGTGCAAGAAACCATGGAGGGCCCCCCTGACCTCCAGCCAGGGCCCTTCCCACTGATCCCGGGGCAGTGGCGGAACTACCAGGGTCGCATCAGTCGCAGTTGCGACTGGGCCCTGAAGTTCCGTCACTGTGGGGGGGCCCACTGGCCCGCCCGCACGTTCTCGCCCGCCGGGGGCCCGCCCGCACGTTCTCGCCCGCCGGGGACCCGCCCGCACGTTTTCGCCCGCCGGGGGCCCGCCCGCACGTTCTCCCCCGCCGGGGACCCGCAAGCATGTTCTCCCCCGCCGGGGACCAGCCCGCACGTTCTCGCCCGCCGGGGACCCGCCCGCACGTTTTCGCCCGCCGGGGACCCGCCCGCACGTTTTCGCCCGCCGGGGGCCCGCCCGCACGTTCTCCCCCGCTGGGGACCCGCAAGCATGTTCTCCCCCGCCGGGGACCAGCCCGCAAGTCCTCCCCCGCCGGGGGCCCGCACGCACGTTCACCCCCGCCTGGGGCAAACCCTCACATCCTCCGGTGTCCAGGGGCCCGCCTTCACGTCCTCCGCTGTTCAGGGGCAGACGCTGGAAGGGAAAGTCAGCTTACCGGCTGACACCAATGCAGCTCTCCCCTGTGCAGGAAATCCCATATCACAGGAGCATCCCTGGAGGTATGGAGCGACTGAAAAAGTAAGTGATAAAATAGTGCAACTGCAAGTGGCGGTGACGGTGATGGTGGGGGGGGGGGGGGTGGGAGCAGTGGTGGTGCTATCCTCCCCCACCACCACCTCTGCCTCTTACTTACCCCTGTCACTACCACAGATCTTATCCCTATCCCCCCATGGGATAGGGATGAGATCTGTGGTGGTGGGATGGGATCAGTATGAGGCAGAGGTGGTGGTGGGGGAGGATAGCACCACCACTGCCACTGCTCCCACCCCCCCCCACCACCATCACCGCCACTGATCCCACCACCATCACCGCCACTGATCCCACCACCATCACCGCCACCACTGATCCCATCACCGCCACTAATCCCACCACCATCACCGCCACTAATCCCACCACCATCACCGCCACCACTGATCCCATCACCGCCACTAATCCCACAACCGTCACCGCCACTAATCCCACCAACCCCCACCACTGATCCCACCACCATCACCGCCACCACTGATCCCCTCACCGCCACTCATCCCACCAACCCCCCCCACTGATCCCACCACCCGCACCGCCACCACTGATCCCATCACCATCACCGCCACCACTGATCCCATCACCGCCACCACTGATCCCATCACCATCACCGCCACCACTTATCCCATCACCGCCACTAATCCCACCAACCCCCACCACTGATCCCATCACCGCCGCCACCACTGATCCCAACCCCCCTCACCACCACTGCCACCACCACCGCCACTGATCCCATCCCCCACACCACCACTGATCCCACCCCCCTCAACCTTCACCACTGCCAGTGATCTAGCCCCCCTCACAGCCAAAACTGATCCCATCCCCCCACCACTGCTGCCACTCATCCCATCCAACCCCCCACCACTTATGCCATCCCATTCCCCCGTCACTGCCACCACCGCTCACTGCCACTCATCCCAGCCCCATGCTTCAGGGGGCCCACGTGTCACCCCTGTATGTGTCACCCCTGTACACCTGGATAGGAGGGGTAGCGGGCGGCATATAGAGGAACCAATACCCTCCATTTTCCTCCTGAAGTCATGACTGCAGGAAGAAAATGGAGGGGATTGGGTCCTCTATATGCCGTCACCGCCGCTCTTCCTATCCAGGGGTACAGGGGTGACACATGGGCCCCTTGAAATATGGGGCTGGATCGCCCCGGGGGTCAGGGGGGCCCTTCATGGTTTCTTGCACCGGGGCCCTGAAGGTTCTAGTTACGCCTCTGTCCCGGGGGCCACATGACCTGGATAGGAGGGGGAACAAATCCCCTCCATTTTCCTCCTGCATCCACTTAATGCCTTTTAGAGGGAGAGGAGGAGAAGCAGACTTTTAGTGGCTGCAGGAGAAAAATTTAGGGGATTTGTTCCTCTAAATGCCTCCCCCCTAATTGTGACCCCTGTAGTTACGCCCCTGGGATCAGTGGCAGCGGTGGTGGTGGGGGATGGGATTAGTGGCAGCAGTGGTGGTTGGGGAGGGATAGGATCAGTGGCATCGTGGTGGGGGATGGGATGAGTGGCAGTGGTGAGGGAGAGATGGGATGAGCGGCAGCGGTGGGGGGGGGGTGGGATCAGTGGCAGCAGTGGTGGTTGGGTGGAGATGGGATCAGTAGTAGCGGTGGTGGTGGGGGGATGAGATGAGTGGCAGCGATGATGGGGGATGGGATCAGGGGCAAGGATTGTGATTGGGGGGGTTGAATGAGATGAGTGGCAGAGGTGGTGGGGGGAATGGGATCAGTGGCAAGGGTGATGGTTGGAGGGGAATGGGGTGAGTGGCATCAGTGGGGGATATTTGATGAAATGAGTGGCAGCGGTGGTGGGAGGATGGGATCCGTGGCGAGGGTGATGGTTGGGGGGGTGGGATGGGGTGAGTGGTGGGGAGGGGAATGGTATCAGTGGCAAGGATGGTGGTTGTGGGATGGGATCAGTGGCAGTAGTGGTCATGGTGGGGTAGATCAGTGGCAGCAGTTGTTGTGGTGGTGTGGGGGGGGTATCAGTGGCGGTGGTGTGGGGGAGGGGGGAATCAGTGGCAGTAGTGGTGGTGTGGGGGGGTATCAGTGGCAGCAGTGGTGGTGTGGGGGTGTGTGGGGGGGGTGTCAGTGGCAGCAGTAGTGGTGTGGGGGGTATCAGTGGCAGCAGTGGTGGTGTGGGGGGTATCAGTGGCAGCAGTGGTGGTGTGGGGGGTATCAGTGGCAGCAGTGGTGGTGTGGGGGGTATCAGTGGCAGCAGTGGTGGTGTGGGTATCAGTAGCAGTAGTGGTGGTGTGGGGGGTATCAGTGGCAGTAGTGGTGGTGTGGGGAGGTATCTAGTGGTGGTGTGGGGGGTATCAGTGGCAGTAGTGGTGGTGTTGGGGGGGGGGTATCAGTGGCAGTAGTGGTGGTGTGGGGGGGGGGTTTCAGTGGCAGCAGTGGTGGTGTGGGGGTATCAGTGGCAGCAGTGGTTGGGTATCAGTGGCAGCAGTGGTGGTGTGGGTATCAGTAGTAATAGTGGTGGTGTGGGGGTATCAGTGGCAGTACTGGTGGTGAGGGGGGTATCAGTGGCAGTAGTGGTGGTGTGGGGGGTATCAGTGGCAGTGGTGTGGGGGGTATCAGTGGCAGTAGTGGTGGTGTGGGGGTATCAGTGGCAGTGGGTGGGGGGTATCAGTGGCAGTAGTGGTGGTGTGGGGGGTATCAGTGGCAGTAGGGGTGGTGTGGGGGGGGTATCAGTGGCAGTAGTGGTGGTGTGGGGGTATCAGTGGCAGTAGGGGTGGTGTGTGGGGGGTATCAGTGGCAGTAGTGGTGGTGTGGGGGGGGGTATCAGTGGCAGTAGTGGTGGTGTGGGGGGTATCAGTGGCAGTAGTGGTGGTGAGGGGGGTATCAGTGGCAGTAGTGGTGGTGAGGGGGGCTATCAGTGGCAGTAGTGGTGGTGTGGGGGGTATCAGTGGCAGTGGTGTGGGGGGTATCAGTGGCAGTAGTGGTGGTGTGGGGGGGTATCAGTGGCAGTAGGGGTGGTGTGGGGGATATCAGTGGCAGTAGTGGTGGTGTGGGGGGTATCAGTGGCAGTAGGGGTGGTGTGGGGGGTATCAGTGGCAGTAGTGGTGGTGTGGGGGTATCAGTGGCAGCAGTGATGTGAGGGGGATCAGTGGCGGTGTTGATATTGAGGGATGGGTGCCACTCACCTGCAGATCACTTGGTTCCCCCTCCTTGCTTGGGCGAGCAGAGAGGATGGGCGGGGCCTGTAAATGAAGGCGGAGCCGGAGAAGATGGACGGAGCAGGCGGGGACTGTGCCTGTGAGTGCAGGCGGTGACAGAGAAGATGGGCGGGGCCTGTGAGTGAAGGTGGAGCCAGAGAAGATGGGCGGAGCAGGCGGGGACTGTGCCTGTGAGTGCGGAGCCGGACAGAGAGGATGGGCGGGGACTGTGCGGGCGGGGACTGTGCGGACGGAGAGGATGGGCAAATCGGGCGGGGACTGCCCCCGTAAGTGCGGGAGCAGAGGATGGTGGAGAGGATGGGCGAGGAGGATGGGCGGAGCAGGCGGAGAGGATGGGCAGAGCAGACCGGGACTCCACATGAATGACTATCTCCCGGGCGGCGGCGGGCCCCCCTACAGTGGCAGGAACTCAAGGGCCCAGTCGCAAATGCGACTGGTGCGACCCTGATAATTCCGCCACTGGGTGTTTCTTGGATTTTGGGCTGGATTTATGTGGCTAGGCCATGAAAAAGTCTTACTCAGGAAGAGTAGCAGAACATGTTTTGGGGTGTGATTCTAAGTATGCCTATGCTGTGTGTTAGAAATATTTATTGACAACTTCATATAAAAAATACATTTTCATTTTCTTTCATGCAGTTTCCAAAAACTTGTGGCAAAAAATAATATTTTTAAAGACTCACTATGCATTTCAGGAAATACCTTGGGGTGTTATCTTTTCTAAAATGTAATCATCTTGTGGGTGACCACAGCTCCATTGAAAGCAAAGTGAGGCTGCCATCTCCTGCACCTAATCACGCCCACTAGATTGTAATTGTTGATTCTGTGATCACATGCGGGTGATCGACCCTGTGATTTTTGCTTGCCGTTCTGTCTTAAAAAATTTTTTAGAAAAAGGTTGGATGCGATTAAAACCTTAAAATACATTGAGGTGTGTGGGAATAAATGTCACGTACCTTGTGGCAGAGCCTGACGTGTAGAAGGAGACCTCTTGTACAGCCCCAGCTCAAGGACCACTGAAGTTTCCAGGTTCTTAACCTAGAAAGAGACCGTTTTATCCAGCCAACCAAATAAAGGCAGAAGCAAAGATAAAGCTGCTACAAGACACTGCATCTCACAAATATGTTTCCACCAGACATTCTAAAATTTCCTCTAAATCCCATAGTTCAAGACACTCAACAGTCACTCAGTGAGAGACTTATTAATGCTCGTGCAGAAAGAGGAAGCAGAAAAGAGAGCAGAGTTGAAAACTCAGCATGTCAAAGAGCAGATTTGGAAAGAGTTGGTAGTCCTAAGCTACTGCAATGTACACCCCATTGTCTCCAATGCTCATAACAACAGCATCAAGTTAAAGAGGTTCCAGCAACTTCTTGCATGCAAAATCACTCCAGTGCCTTTCCTGCCTGCCTACCTAACCTTCCTTTATACGTCACAGAGCATCAGAGAAAGATGCAAGCAAGTCACCAATCTCCTGTCATGAGTACAACCTCAAATCAACATGCCATTGAAACAACTAACTTCAAGCAAGCAACTCGCTTGAATGCATCTGCTGCACCATATTTCCCTGTGTCCTCTGTCTGCAATGTCAAAGATAGTGCAATCAGCACTGTTCAGCCAACAACATCTTGCATGAGACAAGACAGAGACAACCAAGGCAGCAGAGTTTGTGAAGTACATACTTTGCAGACAGCTTACAAAGACTGGTCTAATGCCCCATACACAGGGTCGGAAATATTGACCACAAAATCCGTCTGATTTTTTCCGACGGATTTTGTCCGACACTGGTGTTGCATACACACGGTCGGACAAAGTAGTCGGAAAATCCGATCATTCTAAACGTGGTGACGTTTGTTGCGTATGATGGAACTACGTAGAGGCTAGTAGCCAATAGCTTTGGTCTTGTAATTTGATCTGAGCATGCGTGGCACTTTGTCCGTCGGAATTCGCTACACACGATCGTAAAAAGTCCGATAGTGCCCACACACGGTCGGATTTTCCGACAACATGGTCCGATAGGACATTTTCCGTCGGAAATTCCGACCGTGTGTAAGGGGCATTAGAAGTTTTGATGAACAACCTGAAAACTATAGAAGTTGGAAATGTACCTTCAGAACTGCAATCAGTGAGCTTGGTATTACAGCTACTGAAGAATTGGATTTGCTGATCAGATGGCTTGGTCCTCTATCTGCTGCACGTGTTAAGCTATTAAGATCAGTTTTCATGGACAATCCTACAGCAGGCCTCACAGCTGCATGGGATAGACTAGAGCAAAGATATGGCAGCCTAGAAGCTATAGAAAATGCTTTGTTCAGGCGTCTGGAAACTTTCCCAAATATATCTGTTAAGGACAACAAGGAGATCCAGAGACTGAGTGACCTTTTCCTTGAGCTTCAGCTAGCCAAGGCAGACTCAAAACTACCTGGACTCAGTTACCTGGGCACTGCCAGAGGGGTAAACCCAATCGTCTCCAAGCTCTTGTATGGTTTGCAAGAAAAATGGTCTGCACTAGGATCATCATACAAAAAAGAGAACAAGGTTTCCTTCCCTCCATTCTCTTTCTTCTGCAAATTCATCAGAAACATTGCAGAGACCAAGAACGATCCAAGCCAAGTTTTTCCTATGATAAGTACAGTCTCTTTTCACCCTCTCCTAAGAGTACCAGTTTTCAGGGCAACTATAGGAACCATAGAGGCCCAGTGTCTGTGAAAAAGACTGAAATCCTTCCCACTCCTACCACAGTTGTTGCCGCAAATAGAGTGGCAAGATTTAAAACCCTACTCAAGAGTGTCCCATTCACAGGAAGCCACATCGCCTCAAAAATGTATTGTCTTCAGGAAAAGATCTCTTGAAGAGCGTAATGAGCTTTTAAAGACATTTGGGGTATGTTTCAGGTGTTGTGCTTCTACTGAACATTTTGCTAAGCACTGTAATATGCCCATTAGGTGCATAGTGTGGCTCTGAAGAACATGTGCAAGCCCTCCATCATCTTGATACCAGCTCTGCACAACCTGATAACTCTCCTCCCAGGTCAAGGCATGGCAGGGAGAATACAGACCAAGTGCCTAATTCCACCATCATTTCTTTATCCTGCACTGAAGTTTGTGAGGAAGACCGCTGTGATATGTCCTATGCTAAAATATGCTTGGTGAACATATACCACAAGGATCAACCAGAAAAGACTCTAAAGGATTATGCTATCTTAGATGATCAGAGCAATAGATCACGTGCAAAATTCAAACTGTTTGATCTATTTGAAACAAAAGGTGAAGCTCATCCTTACACGTTGGGTACTTGTAATGGAATTACAGAGGTTTCTGGAAGAAGGGCTCGGGACTCATGTGCAAGCCATGTGCAAGCCCTCCATCATCTTGATACCAGCTCTGCACAACCTGCTAACTCTCCTCCCAGGTCAAGGCATGGCAGGGAGAATACAGACCAAGTGCCTAATTCCACCATCATTTCTTTATCCTGCACTGAAGTTTGTGAGGAAGACCGCTGTGATATGTCCTGTGCTAAAATATGCTTGGTGAACATATACCACAAGGATCAACCAGAAAAGACTCTAAAGGATTATGCTATCTTAGATGATCAGAGCAATAGATCACGTGCAAAATTCAAACTGTTTGACCTATTTGAAACAAAAGGTGAAGCTCATCCTTACACGTTGGGTACTTGTAATGGAATTACAGAGGTTTCTGGAAGAAGGGCTCGGGACTCATGGTATCTTCTCTCAAAGGTAACCTGCAATTACCTTACCTACACCTGCTGAGTGCAACCAGATACCTGCTAACAGGGAAGAAATCCCTACTCCAGCTGCAGCCTTCCCTCACCCTCGCCTGAAGGTTATAGCAAATGATATTCCCCCACTTAAAAAAGATGCTCAGATCCTTCTTCTGTTAGAGACATTCTGAGGGTTCACAAGGTACACAGACAACTCAGTGGACCCCCAGATGTCCCATTTGCCCGGCGCATGAATCTAGGTTGGGTCATCATAGGCAGTGTTTTTATAGGCAAAATGAAGACACCTACCAACATTTAGTCATTCAAGACAAATGTTTTGCCAAATGGCAGAAACACTTACTTTGAGACATGCATACATCCCTACTGGGTAAAAGAGAAGATAGCCAGCCATGAGTGGCAACATTGTATCTCGGGTAACACAAGCCCTTTCTCCCGCCGTGATGACGACCTTGACTCTACAGTGTTTAATGCAACCAGTGAAGATGATATACTGGCTCCTTCAATGGAAGACAAAGAATTAATCAAAGCAATGGACAATTAGTTCTTTCTTTTTTTCTTTTTTTTTTTTTATATTTATAGAACTTTCGACGTAACAAGAGGAAAGACAGATACAGGATGGAGAGCCAAAAGGCCCACAATTTTATATATGTGATACAATGTTAATACAATTAAAGACCAAACAGGGGCAAAGGGATGGGAAAAAGAAAGGGGGGGGGGGGTGAAGGAGGAAGAATGGGGAAGAAAAAAAAAAAAGAAAAAGGGGGGGTGGGGGCTGGATGCAAATTTACCCGTATGCATGAAATGGCATAGATTCGTAACTAGAAACACTACAGGTATCAGTAAAAAACAGAGCAGAATACAATCAAATGATGTACCCTCAGGAGTGGAAGTAGATTACAATGTAACCCAGTGGGAATCTCAGAGGGTCATGCAGCAGCTGGATTGTTAAACAGAGCTGCCTGTGAATATAATGGAGGTCGTAAGAAGCTGGGAGATCCCTATAGCTCGGGGAGTTCTTTCAAGACGACTCCAATAACTGGGTACCACCCCTACCTTTTCGTCACCCAAGAGAGATATTGCCCAACAATTTGTAGCAGGCCATAAGTAGATTCTCCTCCTTAACCACTTCAATACCGGGATCTTTCGCCCCTTCCTGCCCAGGACAATTTTGAGCTTTCAGTAGTGTCACACTTTGAATGACAATTGCGCGGTCATGTGACACTGTACCCAAACTACATTTTTATCATTTTCAAATAGAGCTTTCTTTTGGTGGTATTTGATCACCTCTACGTTTTTTATTTTTTGCTAAACAAACTAAAAAAGACCGAAATTTTTGAAAAAAATAAACGTTTTTCTTCGTTTCTGTTATAAGATTTTGTTTTCTCCTTCACTGATGGGCACTGATGAGTCGGCACTGATGGGCACTGATGAGGCTGCACCAATGGGCACTGATGAGGCGACACCGATGGGCACTGATGAGTTGGCACTGATGGGCACTGATGAGGAGGCAAAGACCCCCCCGACAGGGTGAGCCGCCAGTCGGCTCTCCCTGTCAGCGCGAACTGAGGAATGCCGTTTACCGTCACTTCCTGGTTCACGCGATGATCAGCTGTGATTGTTCACAGCTGATCACCTGGTAAGATGCCTCTGTCAGAGGCTTCTTATCACGATCAGAGATGCGGTGTGTCAGATGATTGTAAAGTCTATTTTTTTTTCTGTAAAAATAACAAATATGTTATACTTACCTGCTCTGTTGCAGTGGATTTGCACAGAGCAGCTCAGATCCACCTCTTCTCGGGCCCCTCTTCTGTGCTCCTGGCCCCTCCCTCCTGTTCAGTGCCCCCACAGTAAGCAGCTTGCTATGGGGGCACCCGAGTTGAACACAGAAGGTGTTTTATCTTAATGCATAGAATGCATTAAGATAAAAAAAAACCTTCTGCCTTTACAATCCCTTTAAAGCGCAACTTAAGCAGAAAAACAGAGATGCAAAGGCACTTTGTGGACTTTATGCAAAATATATTTGACAGAGATCATGCATCTTTAGTTATAGAGAAATAGTCATAGAGAAAGACAATTACTAAAGTGTAATAATAAGTCACTCAGACTGGACCTCTTGACTCTCATTTGTTTCAAAAAAGTCTGCAGAGGTATGTCGGGGTCCATGTCCTGAGCAAACTGTCACAGACAAACTGTATAATGGACCCTCTGTATGTCTGGCGAGAGTGTGAGTCGTAAAAAGGGCAGAGACACAGCATCTAAGCACACTCCATCAGATCTTTACCAGAACAATGTGCAAGGAGTGATGGACTTTCTCAGTGGGTGTACCAACCAGTGGCCCTTGGACACTCCTGTGCAGATGAGCAGGGATAAAGCCAAAGTGTTAAGAAACGGGAACAGCGCAGTCAAAAAACATGCCAAAGTCAGCAACCATAGGTACAGGATTTCAGGGGCACAGAAACTAACACAGACTGGGACCTAAGGCTAGGAAATTAACCTTTTGCTTAGGCAATATGTGTTGGCCAGAGCACAGATAAGTAGTGAGGCTGACTGACCGGCTAGGTAAGGATTAGCTGTGTAGCTGCTATATCAATCAGCAGATGGGATTGGCTCATGTCTATGCCTCCCAATCCTGTGCAGTAGCAAGATAGAATAAACACTTGTACATAGAACCACAAGTATGGAAATCTAATAATTTTTTTTCCATGCATGTTATGTCTGGTAGTGTAGAGCCTGTATGCCATGTTATGTCATCATAAAGACTATAAAGACTATAGCTCTCCATTACAGGCTTTCCAGGGGGTGTTTGGATATGTGGATTCTTGTCTCAAAGGAAAAAAATAGACACTGGAACTGTGCTAACTCCTTAATGCGTCACATGATAATAGACACAATTAAAAGATCCACCAACTAATAACTCAGAAAGCTAAACTAGGAAATTGAATCCCCCAGGTCCCTTGAAACTACACCCCCCCCCCCCCCCACACACACACACACACACACGCACACACACAACTGAAGTGAGGAAGTGAAGAAATTGAGCAAGAAGTGCTAGTTGTTCTCTTAGGAATGCCCAGGATGCTCTGCAAAACAGGTGTCATTTGAATAACAATAAATGTTGATCTGTAAAATAAAGGTTTTATACACTTAATCGATATGTAAAACAAAACATCATCAAATAAATTAAAAAAATAACAATAATTATTATTGTTTTCCTTTACCAAAATTAATGTTCTTACCATGTTCAGGACCTTGGGGGGCATTCATCAATTCTGAGGCACATCTAGATGATGCTATGCAAGAGCAGTGAGACAAATTATTATTTATTATAAAATTTGGCTTCATTCATATCTCCATCTGCTGCTCTAAAGTAGCACTGCAATAGAATTAAAGTTGCCCCTAACCACACACTGTGCATCCGTTTTGAGTGTAAATTTGTCTCATCTTTAGTGTTAAATCTGTTGTAGACCTATGCAAATCTCTCTTAGTTGGCTGCCTAGGGATCCGCGTACAAGGGTTGCAAATACATATAAGAATTCTGGTATTTACTTTATGCAATGAGAGGCAACCTAATTTGCATTCAATTGTGTCACTAATTTGCTTGTATGACCCTCATTGGCCTCCTGTTTAACATGTTTTTCGTCTGAGAGTACAGCTGGCTCCTAGGCTGATTTAAAGCAGACCTTCAGCCATTTTTCAACTTTCCATCTATTAAATCTTCTGCCCTTGTTGTTTTTTTTTTCTGCCAGTAAATACCTTATACAGCCCACTTCCTGTTTCTTGTCTGGTAAAAATCCTAGGCTTATGACATCATGCACAGCTCTTTCATTCTTGTGAGAGTTTGCCAGGAAGGGAGGGGGATGAGTCATAAGAAGCCCAATCAGAGCTGCAGCGCTGGAGGTGTGTCTCTGTGTGTCTGTGTAAATCCAGGAAGTGAACAGGCAGCAGCTTCAGTTAAAATGGTTGCAGCCAGACTCAGTGGAGGGAGATTTCTGCAGTATATTTGGCAAGTACAGAATAACAGTACAGGCAGTCCCCGACTTACGAACGCCCGACTTACGAACGACTCCCACTTAGGCTCCTTTCACACTGGGGCGGGAGCCGCGGTAACGGTAAAGCAGCGCTATACTTATCGCTGCTTTACCGTCGTTTCAGCCGCGGTATTCGGCCGCTCGCGGTGCGGTTTAACCCCCCACGAGTGGCTGAAAAAGGGTTAAAGACCCCCGCAGAGCCCCGCCGTAGCGGCGCTTTGCGGCGGTATTGCCGCGGTATTGCCGCGGTATTACCGCAGTGTCCCATTGAATACACCGCTCCTATACTGCTCCAAAGATGCTGCTAGCAGGACTTTTTTTACCGTCCTGCTAGTGCACCGCTCCAGTGTGAAAGCCCGCCGACTTTCACACTGGAGTGAATGGGGCCGGATTTTTTCAGGCGGTATACAGGCGCTATTTTTAGCGCTGTACCGCCTGAAAAATGCCCCAGTGTGAAAGGGGCCTTATGAACAGCCTCAATGTGGCTGCTTGTGCTCCCCACTGGTCCTGGATACCTCCGAGCAGCTATCTTGCCACATTCCACGCTGCAGTACTTCATGTACTGCATGACCAGAAGAGCCCCAGAAGCGCCGGAACATCCCACATCCCTCCACAGGCGGAAGTTACACTTACAAGTGTTCCGACTTGCGAACACATTCCACTTACGAACAAACCTACAGTCCCTAATGTGTTCATAACTCTGGGACTGCATGTATATATAAAATAATATGCAAAGTGGTTGGAGGGAAGCTTCAGAATGGCAAAGATGTTTTTATTGAAAATTATGTGAGCAGACTGCAGTTCCTCTTTAAAAAGGAAACTATGATGATTTTTAGTAATTTTTAGTAATTTTTTTCATATATTTTTATATTATATATTTTTTTGTGAGGCATTAGTTGGCAGAATTGTGGGTGTTGTATACAGTGCATCTGGAAGGTATTCACAGCGCTTCACTTTTTCCACATTTTGATATGTTACAGCCTTATTCCAAAATGAATTAAGTTTATTATATTCCTCTAAATTCTACAAACATTACCCCATAATGACAACATGAAAGAAGTTTGTTTGAAATCTATGCAAATTTATAAAAAAAAAAATGAAAAAATAAACACACATGTACAAAAGTTTTCACAGCCTTTGCTCAGTTGAAGCACCTTTGGCACCAATTACATCCTTTTTGAGTATGCTGCTGCAAGCTTGGCACACCTATTTTTGGGTAGTTTCTCCCATTCTTCTTTGCAGGACCTCTCAAGCTCCATCAGGTTGGATGGGGAGAGTTGGTGCACAGCCATTTTCAGATCTCTCCAGAGATGTTCAATCGGGTTCAAGTCTGGACTGGGCCACTCAAGGACATTCACAGAGTTGTCCCGTAGTCACTCCTTTGTCATCTTGACTGTGTGCTTAGGTTTGTAGTGCTGTTGGAAGATGAACCTTTGCCCCAGTCTGAGGTCCACAGTGCTCTGGAGCAGGTTTTCATCAAGGATGTCTCTGTACAATGCTGCATTCATCTTTCCCTCAATCCTGACTAGTCTCCCAGTTTTGCCGCTGAAAAACATCCCCACAACATGATGCTGCCACCACCCTGCTTCATGGTATGGATGGTATTAGCCAGGTGATGAGTTGTGCCTGGTTTCCTCCAGACATGATGCTTGTCATTCAGGCCAAAGATTTCAATCTTTGCTTCATCAGACCAGAAAATTTTGTGTGACCATCGGGTTCTTGGTCACCTCCATGACTAAGGCCCTTCTCCCCGATCACTCAGTTTGGCTGGGCGGCTCGCTCTAGGAAGAGTCCTGGTGGTTCCAAATTTCTTTCATTTACGGATGATGGAGGCCAATCATTGGGACCTTCAATACTGCAGACATTTTTCTGTACCCTTCCCCAGATCTGTGCCTCAATACAATCCTGGCTTGGAGTTCTACAGACACTTCCTTAGGTGTCATGGCTTGGTTTGTGCTCTGACATCCACTGTTAACTGTGGGACCTTACATACTGTAGACAGGTCTGTGCCTTTCCAAATCATGTCCAATCAACTGAATTTACCACAGGTGGACTCCAATCGAGTTGTAGAAACATCTCAATGATTATCAGTGGAAACAGGATGCACCTGAGCTCAATTTGGAGTGTCATGGCAAAGGCTGTGAATGCTTATGTACATGTGATTTTTTTCAATTTTTATTTTTAATAAATTTGCAAAGATTTCCAACAAACTTCTTTCATGTTGTCATTACTGGGTATTGTTTGTAGAACATTGAGGAAAACAATGAATTTGATCCATTTTGGAATAGGGCTGTAACATAACAAAATGTGGAAAAAGTTAAGCAATGTAAATACTTTCCGAGTGCACTGTATATGTGTCACCTAGGTTTCTCACATACACATGGTGCAGAGCTCCAGTATTTTGTTCTCTCTGAATCGTAAAGTTCTGTTTAAAGTTTCGAAACCTGGGGGCTTTGTAGAGCTTTGGGTGGGATAAAACTTTTTTCCTAGATCCAAATCTCACATACAGTAGTAGCTAGTCCTCATTATTAATCTCAGCTATCCACAGTTCATTATATATGTGAGCTTAATGATGCTCAGGACTCTCCCTCTTGCTCTTTCTTCTGTTGGAGCCTGCTGCTGGGTGAAAAGGCAGAGTGCTTATCAGAAACCATGAATTAGACTGAGACAGAAGTACAGTTAAATCACACTTGTTTAAAAATAATAAAAAAAAGGTAAACAGAGTAAACGTAGTCAAAACATAGCCAGAGTTCAGGCACCGGAACGGATAGTCAGACAAGCCAAAACGTCAGGGAGCCAGAGATGAGCAGTATCTGGAGCCAGAAGGAATGTCAGCCAAGCAAGTCTTTAACAGGAACACAGGAGAGTGTCTCTAGAGATGTGACCAAGGCGAAGGCAGAGATCATCTGGGCTGGACGGCTTAAGTAGGCAGGACTGAAGAGCAGGATATCATCAACAAGTGCGTCACTGTGAAGAGATAGGAGCTGGCAATTAGCCGACAGCTGAGCTGACAGTTTAGAGAAGGAAGGGCTGAGCCTAGCCCTGACAGTGCTGACAGAACACTAAAGTGATGCCCATTTGTTTTGGGGAACTCTATTAGTCAGGAACTGGCTTGAGTTTAGTTAGTGGCTTGGACTAGCAGATGTTTAATGCTATAGACTTGCTGTAAAAATCCCTCCTGCATTCAAACTCTGTTTTTTTGCTGCCTTAAACGTGCAGGGCTAACCTGCTTGGACTGTTTTTGGGTGTCCCAGACATGTGTTTATGTGTTACTGCTGCAAATACCAGTTGAGCCTGTCCCTCTTACAATATACTGTATATAGAGTATATTCATATTCTCTGATTTACAAATAAACAATTAATACAGGAAGCTGCCGTGCCACAAGATGTAAATAGAGATGATCTCAGCTGTTGTTAGTTTCTTTTATCTCTGTAAAAGAAACTCTAGAAACAATTAATATGACAGTATTCTGGGTTTTGATCCAGCCAGAAAGGGTCGAAGTCTTTATGCTCATCTTGTTGAAAAAGGCCATAAGATCCTCAGGGTGGCCGAGATCACCCTCATGACAGAGAGGCAGAGATGCCATTCTTGCAGGAAGTTAAAGCGGAACTGAACCCTCCTTTCCTTTTCAGCCAAGGAAGCTGCCATCTTAGCTTCCATTTGATCTATAACTTTCATGGTGCATGTGATCAGTTATGACATGAGCCATTTGATGGTTTGACAGTTTGGTTGAAAGCTCAAGCAAATGTGACAGTTGGCATTTCGGGCATGCCAAGAATATAATTGTTTTCTGAAACCGTTAAATCAATGGGTTTACCGTATTTATCGGCGTATTACATGCACCGGCGTATAACACGCACCCCAAGTTTAGAAGGGAATTTTAAGGAAAAAAAGTTTTAGGAGAGAAGTTTAGGGAAAAAAAAAACTTACATTTAAGCGTCATTTGCAGCCTGCCCAGCGTCATTTGCAGCTTGCCCAGCGTCATTTGCAGCCTGCCCAGCGTCATTTGCAGCTTGCCCAGCGTCATTTGCAGCCTTGCCCAGCGTCATTTGCAGCTTGCCCAGTGTCATTTGTAACTTGCCCAGTGTCATTTGTAACTTGCCCAGTGTCATTTGTAGCTTGCCCAGTGTCATTTGCAGTTTGCCAGCATCATTTGCAGCCTTGCCGACGTTTAAATTTCCCGCCGCCGAGACAGACCGCGCATGCGCCGCCGAAAAAGACCGAACCGTGGCCGAAAAAGGCTGAAGCGCGGCCGACTGTTCGGCTCCGCTCGGAGTCCCGCCTCCCTGCTGTTTCGGGAGCGAGCGCAGGGAGGCGGGACTAAGAGCGCAGCTGAACAGTCGGCTTCAGTCTTTTTCGGCCGCGCTTCGGCCTTTTTTGTCCGCGGTTCGGTCTTTTTCGGCCGCGGTCGCTTTTTTTCGGCGCCGCAACCAATTTTTGTCATTTTTGTTGGGGGGTATCGGCGTATAACGCGCACCCACAACTTTCCCCCGATTTTTAAGGGGGCAAAAGTGCGTGTTATACGCCGATAAATACGGTAGTTCTGATTTAAGGAAATGGGAGAGCCCCATTTTTATGTAATTCCATGGTTGTGCAGGATATCAAGTAGAGGCTTCAAAACTCAGGTTCGTAGGATGGTCTCAAGGGAAGGATTAGGAAAAATCTGGATATAAGCATCATCAAAGTCAATCTGAGGTAGATGTCTAGCCTTCTGAGAATTAGCTTGATGTTAGCAAAAGATTGAAGGTGGACAAGCATGTCAACTGGTTTTTCAAAGGGCCTCTAAGCCACAAAACTCTGTGGATTCTATCAAATTTTACTTCAGGGGTAGGGGGTTCTGTTCAAGCTTGTGTTGAAGATCCCTCTAACTGTATATATCAGGTCAGGGTCTCTAGTTGCCTCAGGGAGCCCCCTAATGAGGGAGTTTATTACAGCAACCCCTTTTCTCTTGATCCTCTGGTGTTTATTCGAAGAGCATAGGACCTCTTGGAAGCTTACCACTGTACTAACATTGGATTGTTAGTAAAGTGGCTCCAACCTGAGCTGTCAGCTTTTAACCTAGTGGGTTGAACCAAAAAATACTAGTGGTGTGTACATGGCCTAATGCCGCGTACACACGAAGGGACTTTCCCGCGGGATTATCCGCTGGACTGAAGTCCAGCGGATAATCCCCTCGTGTGTGGGCGCCGGCGGACTTTTTTTGGCCAAAGTACGGCGGACTAAAGTTTCAAGTTTTGTTTTCAAATTATCCGCTGGACTTGGCAGTCCAGCGGACAATCCGGCCGTGTGTAGTATGGTCCGGCGGACCAAAAAGGACGCATGCTCAGTAGCAAGTATTTTTCTAGTATTTTTCGTTTTCTAGTCCCGTCGTACGTGCTGTACGTCATCGCGTGAACCGTCGGACTTTTTGCGTGATCGTGTGTGGTCAAGTCCGTTCGCTTTTTAGTCCAACGTACCCAGCTGGAAAGTCCAGCGGATTGTCCGCTGGACTTAGGTCCGCCAGGAAAAGTCCGTACGTGTGTACGAGGCATTACTCTAACTGTTTGCAGCTATACTGTATATAGTAGCAAGACACAAACAGAGAGCAGGCTCGCCTGCACACAGGGGGCATGCAGTGTGGCGATCAAGGATAAGGAGTGTCCCTCGGGACACAGTCCATACCCGATCAGGGTAAAGAGCCAATGAATATGGCCCTTTACCATGTGTCTGGCTGTGTCCAATGAAGCCGGTCACATGCACTGTCTTTGTGCATGCCGCTCATGCGTGCCCCCAGGAGGGCACAGCGCGGTGATCAGGGATGAGGCATGACAAAGCTCATCCCCGATCAGGGTGAAGAGCCAATCAAAGTGTCCAATCACAGTCGGTCACAGATGTCAACAAATCGCGGTAACTAGCTGTTACGAGGTTCTCCTACCACACCGATCCTGTGTGAGGAGGAGATTGCGGTAACAGCTCGTTACCGTTTACAGTGCACAGTAAAATACACAAATTGTCCCAGTAATAAAGAGTACCTGTCACCAGCTCATCAGAGTACCTGAGTAACTATCTCCAGCCCAGAGTACCTGACTACCTATCTACAGCCCATCAGAGTACCTGAGTACCTGTCTCCAGCTCATCAGAGTACCCGAGTACCTGTCTCCAGCTCATCAGAGTACCTGAGTACCTATCTACAGCCCATCAGAGTACCCGAGTACCCGTCTCCAGCCCAGAGTACCCGAGTACCTTTCTCCAGCCCAGAGTACCCGAGTACCTATCTGCAGTCAATCAGAGCACCCGTTTCCAGCACAGAGTACCCGAGTACCTGTCTCCAGCCCATCAGAGTACCTGAGTACCTGTCGCCAGCTCAGAGTGCCCGAATATCTGTCTCCAGCCCAGAGTACCTATCTGCAGACCATCAGAGTACCCAAGTACCTGTCTCCAGCCCAGAGTACCCGAATACCGATCTGCAGCCCATCAGAGTACCCAAGTACCTGTCTCCAGCCAATTAGAGTACCCAAGTACCTATCTGCAGCCCATACCTCATATACCGAATATATGTTGGGTTGTTTGCTTTCCAAAATAGGGCTATTTTGTGGGCATTTCCATTGTCCTTGTGCTCCGGGGCCTTCAAAAGTGTGATAGGTAGTCAGGAAATTAGATATGTAATTTATGCTCCTAGAACGTCTGAAGGTGTTACTTGGATGTTGGGCCTCTGTATGTGGCCAGGCTGTGTAAAAGTCTCACTCATGTGGTATCGCCATACTCAGGAGAAGTGACAAAATGTATGTTGGGGTGTCATTTTTGCTATGTACATGCTATGTGTTAGAAAAATCTTATAAATTGACAACTTTGTGTAAAAAAAAAAAAAAAATGTTTTATTTTTCTTTCCAAATTTTCCAAAAACTTGTGTAAAAAAAATTACATGTTCAAAAGACTCATTATGCCTCATAGAAAATATGTTGGGGTGTTTGCTTCCCAAAATGGGGTCCTTTTGTGGGCATTTCCATTGTCCTGGTGCTCCAGGGCCTTCAAAAATGTGATAGGTCGTCAGGAAATTAAATATGTAATTTATGCTCCTAGAACACCTGACGGTGCTTCCTGCATGTTGGGCCTCTGTATCTGGCCAGGCTGTGTAAAAGTCTCACACTTGTGGGAGCGCCATACTCAGGAGGAGTAGCATAATGTGTTTTAGGGTGTAATTGCAAGCCTGCATATGCTGTGTGTGAGAAATAACTTGTTATTATGACAATTTTGTTTAAAAAAAAAAAAGATTTATTAATGTACCGTATTTGCCGGCGTATAAGACGACTGGGTGTACAAGACGACCCCCTATTTTTGCAGTGAAAACTTAGGTTTGGGGCTATACTCCCCATATAAGACTACCCCCCTTCCGAGGCAACACCATTTACAAAAAACCATCAGAAAAAAAAAAAAACACACAGACTTAACATCAGGAAAAGGAAACTGGTGAACTACAAGTCCCAGAGATCCCACAATTGGTGGCAGCAACAATGAATCCTCTCCTACAAAGCACCATAAATCATACCTTTATTTTAGGGGAGATCTGGAGCTGGATGTGCAGTACAGGATGCTTTGTTAATATGTAGAGAACCAAGTACACACAGTATATGATGCTGTGTTAGTACAGTAGCACCAAGTACACTTCAGAATACAGTGTGCATTGCTGAGCCAATCAAGGAAGGCATTGTATTTTAATAATCTGTTGATGGATACAAAGCCTGCTCGGATTGGCAGAGGTTTTTACCCAATCCGAGCAGGCTTAGCAGGCTCTGTATTCAGAGTGCATCGCCCGCCGGAATTGGCTGAGCGGCCCATACATATTACAATTTTACAGAGCGCCCGGCGGACTGATATCCATCTGGCGGCTTCTTCACCCGGCGTATAAGACGACCCCCGCTTTTTGGCTGTGTAATTTCGGTGTAAAAGGTAGTCTTATACGCCAGAAAATACAGTATTTATTATGTATATATTTATATATATATATTTTTTTTTTTTGGCCCACATTTATGAACAAAAATTACTTATTTGCAAAATTGTATAATAGAAAGTGAAAAAAGTTATTTTTTTTTTCAATTTCGCTCTTTTTTCACTTGTATCGTTAAAAATTTAAAACCTAGTGGTGATTAAATACCACCAAAAGAAATCTCTATTTGTTTGGGTACAGTCAATGGCGTCCCTTTTTTTTTTTTTTTTTTACAAAAAGGCAATGTCTTTTTGTTTGCATCCATAGCGGATGCGCCACATCTTACTCAGGCTGCCGCTGGAGTAACACAGTCTCTATTGAGAGGGGGAGTATTCTTCTAGCCTGGACGCGTGGGTAAGTGTGTGCACTGCAGTACACTGTAATCACTGAACTGCATTATCTCCATCCCTTCTCTCCCCCATCTGTCGCTCCCCCTCTCCTGTTCTTTCAAGACCTTCACAACTTACTTCCACTTTCAGTTAGGCAGGTAATAGACCATGCAAATTTCTTTCCTGCATCCACAGAGTGCAGGAAAGAAACTTGCATGATTCCCCCATTAACACAGACAGTGGTGACAGGGGAATATCCTTCCTGCCCAGCAATTGTATTCTCCCAACAAACAGTCATTATCACTAGTGGCTATAGCAAAACACTAGTGATAATCATAAGAGTATCTGTCAGGCTGGTTGTTCCCAATTTGATCGATCAACTTCAGCCTGCTCATTAATGGTTCAAACCTCAACCAGCTGAGATTTAAACTGCCTATGGCTGGTCTTAGCACTTAGGCAGCCCATACATTGATCACTTTTTTCATTTAACTAGTAGGTTGCATGAAAAAAAAAGAAATGATCCAATTCTCCCATCTACACATTATAGGTGGATGGGGGAATCCTCCCAGTGTGGACCAGTGGTGGAACTACCAGGGTTGCTGTCCTGGCTATTCACAGCGCTGGTCTCTGTCTCCATGGCAGCAGTGGCACATTGGAACCCAGTGCTGGTTACTTTATGGGGCTAATGTACAGGAGAGCCAGCACAATTTGTTGTTAGAGATGGGCAGGGCATGTTCAAAATCCCACATGCCCGAGCTCGTCAGGAAGCCCACACTGCACGGCGCTAAGCACAAGCAGTGAGACATTTCCTGGTCCGCAGCTGCACAGATCAGGAATGTCTCACTGCCTGTGATTAGCCGTGTGCAGTGTCGGCTTCCTGGCGGGATCGGGCAAGTGGGATTTCAAACACACCCGAGCCCATGTCTAATGGTTGTAGAGTAGACAGTTGACCTCCCTGCAGGTTGCTTAGCAGCAGTGCAGCCTTCTCGGACATGCTGATTGTGATGCAATCCAGGTGATCCTAGTCAAATCCTAGTGTTAAATATCATAGTGATTTTATTGATCAAAGCCCACACCTTACAGGCATAGAGCCCACATGGCTGCTGAACATACGGTGGATGTGGTTGTACTCTTGATGCTAATAAATACTGTGTTTATTAGATCTGACTGGGAGCATCACCTGGATCACATCCCGATCAGCATGTCAACAGAGAAGGTTATACAACATTACTGCTGCTAGGTGACCAGCTGGGGGCTCGGCTCTCTACAACCAATAGTGCCAGCCTTCCCCTGCATGCACCCATAATGTCACCAGCACTAGGTCCTAATAGACTGCTGCCACTGCCAAGGACACAGATGCAAGACCAGCACTGTCAATAGCAGGAGCAGGACAGCAAGAGGAGGCTGGGGAACACCACAGTGGCAGAACACCAAGGCCCGGTGGCAAGTCAACCTTTGCAACCCTGATAGTTCTCCCACTGCTTTGGACCCTTATATTTTCTTGGTATGCTGGTGACATATATCTCTTGTTTTCTGCCACCCTGGGGATCGTAGTAAAATTGCATTTTATAGTTGCCCCCCTACTTTTGTCCCTGTCCCCCCATGTGCCCCCCCTAAATATGAAAGCTGGAGATGCCACTGGGTACAGTGTCACATGACTGAGTAATTGTCATTCAAAGTGTGAGAGCACTGAAAGCTGAAAATTGGTCTGGACAGGAAGGGCTTGAAAGTGCCCTGTATTGAGGTGGTTAAATGAAACAGATTAGTTAGGTTCCAAAAAACTGTTAATCTAAGAAGCTGCCATGACCCAAGATGCACAATGAGATTACAGAAGTGGTAGTTTCCTTTCCCTTACCCATGTGCACCTTGCCCTTTTTTCTAGTTGTAAACAGATCAGAGCGGCTGTCATTGTTGCTTTTTTGTTGGATTTGTTTCAGATGCACACCAGAAGTCTTCAGCTGATACGCTATATCTGGTATTTTGGTGTGTAGGTATATTGTTAAGGAGGAAAGGAACAACTGTGTGGGGAGTGTGAGACTTATTATATCCTGGAGCTTCTACCTACTGATTATCTTCCATGGGTGTGGGTTTCTTTACAGTAAATATTCTCCTATTTCTTTCTGCCATGAGCTGATTGTTGTTGGCATGTAAGTTGCATGTAAGTTGCATGTAAGTCTGGCATTTGCATCCTCCCAACATGAAGGTCCTGGTAGAGGTATCCCAGTAGTGCTCCAGACACCACTGTAGATTTTATGGTGCTGCATTGCTCTACCAATGCCAATTGCTGTTTTCGGGCTGCTCTGTGAAAAAAAATGAACGTAACACCTTACACTGTGGCTCTTCAATGCTCACCTACTTGCAGGATCCTGGAAAAGCTGAGATCCCAAATTTTGTGAGTATGTACTGTGCAGAGGCGTATCTTCGCATTGGAGTCCAACACCAGATCTGTTAGAATGGTGATTTATGTTAAAGAGCAAGTAAAGGCTTCCTCTTTAATTGTACATACAGGTAAGTCTATAATAAGGCTGAATAGGGGTGAATATTCCAGTCTTACTGCCACCACTGCGCTTTACTGTTTTGTTTTGTTCTTAAATTTATATTTTTTATGGAAAAATATTTTTATGGAAAAAGGAATTTTGGATGCTGACGCACTCCTCAAAATAAATATAGTCCTTAATTCGGACTTTTTTACACTATGAGGAGGCTCTCTCTTCTTTCTTTGTTTACATGCCTCCAAATATTCTGAGGACTTTGGCTATAAGTCCAGCGGTGAACGCCTTGCCTGGGGTCCTGCCTTGCTGATGTCCGGGAATTCGGGGAGCGGAGACTGACACGCCATCTCAGTCCTACCCGGGGTACAGTGATCCAGCACTGTTCCAGGTATAACCTGATTTGAGCTCGTTTGACCCCTCACCATCTGTCAGTGGGTCCACCATATGTGGTAAGCGTACCAAATCTTTTATTATATCGCACAGTTCATGAACGGGTCCGAATGAAAAAGGACACTTTGAACCTTTAAACCGATATTTGTGGGGATTTTCAAGTATACTATTTAGTACATGAACTTTTCCAATTCATGGACACTCACATGCGCACAGTCACTGAATGTTATTTTTGGCACATCAATTAATAATTTGCCTTTTGTTTGATGTGATTTGCTGTATGCTTGTATTCAAATCTCATTGAGGTATAGGCGGCACTGAGTATCAATTTACCTGTAGTTTAACTTAATTTTGAATCTAAATGTTTTACATACACCTTTAAGGCATTGGAGACTGGGTAATAATTTAACTATTTCACCTATGAGGGTTGGGAGTCTATCTACCTACATAGGCAGATTTTGACCGTCTGGATTGTTTGGTTACCAATATCATTACTGTCTTGTAGCCGTACATCACAGATCCAGTTATATTTGTGTTGAATAGTTCCTTATATATCTCCGAGTCAACAGATACATATTGTGATAACGCACAGTGTCACCTCATCCTTACTTCACTTACACTTTGTTAGAATTGGGTATTAATTTACCAGGTTCATTTAGGTTGATCCAGTCCTATTTTGATCATATAGGTGGATCTTACCTATTGTGACTGGCTCGTTACCAGCATCACTACTGTTTTATAAGTGGACACTATAAGTTTTCGATTCACCTACCTATGTTATTAATATTTGGTACGTGTAACCTTTCACTTATTTCACTTTTTCTTTGATGGTAGACCGGATAGGTCGTGCCAGTGGATTAATGTCCGCACTATTTTCATATTAAATCTGAGCATTTATTTCTGTAATCAAGATTTTTCCATTCTTGTTTGCGATCAATGTTCTGACACATTTGTTTTAGAGCCACACTTTTTCTTTTCTTTTTTTCTTTTATAATAAGGCTTACCTATAGGTACGGTAAATATCTCGTAAACTTGCACTGTTTAGGAGATATTTACTGTATACGCTGCCGCTGAAGGAAAGGCCTGCTTGTGCCGTTTCTTCAGGGCCTGTGCCTTGACTGGCGGCTCCCGCATGCATGCGTGGGAGGGACAAAATTGTGGCTCCGGACAATCATAGCACCGGAGCCCGCGAACCTGGAAGTAACTCCGGGAAACATGTCGGCCCTGTCAGCGGTGTGCCGATGCCAATCCAGGGCATCGTTTTAAGGTAAGTATTTCATTATGCCTTTGTCTTGCAGGTTTTTTTTTTTTTTTTTTCATTTTTTTGGAGGTTTAAAACCTCTTTAATATACCACAAAATACAAGTCACCACATCCTTTCCTATATCCCTAAATTTTTCCCCTGCACCAATTCCTATTTCTTTTTTTTTTTTTTTTTACATTTTTTACAGTCCTCTGTTATGTTTACCACTAAAGAGGCATGTAAAATAGTATAAAAAAGAAAGGGAAACACTCTAACACAAAAGTGTAAGAAAAAGACAAATGAAAACAAGTAAAAAAATATCTAAAAATACTCAGTTTTAGCCCAGGTTGGGAGAAAGTAAATATGTTTGAATATGTTTCATAGAATGGCACGATGCCACATTTCTAGCCAACATCAGAAAATATGTTTTTTAGTTCATTGTCACTGTAAATCACCACCAATGTTTTAGGCCAGAGCAGTTTCTAATTATCAAGGTAGAGTGTCAACTTCATATCAAAAATACAAAGCATATATATAGAAATCCCTAACAAGACCCCAATAATGAGTCACAGCCATAGGCTAGGCTATAAAATTATTATGATGTCACTTTCCACCAATAGTGATAAATACAAAAATAAAGATTATACAGGACATTAACAAATAAATCAACACATTATTAGTACATTTCTTTTTATTTATGTGTTGATGGATCATATCATCTTTAACTTTAGAACTATTGGTGGAAATGGGGTGTCAGGGTGATTGTAATACATTGTAAACAGACTGAGATCAAAAGACTACAGCATCACCAATAGGAGAAGTGAGCAGAGTTAGAAAGCAATGCAGAACAACTTGAATGCAATTAAATCTGTCTGTGAATTTTTTTCTAGACTTTTTCTTTTGCTTGGAGACCACATGCAATCAGTTTAATACACAAAGCCTAGACCAGCCTTTTTCAACCAGGGTGCCTTCGGGTTTCTTCAGGGGTGCCTTGGCAAAATGCCTAAATATTTATCAAAAATTGTATACAAGCCAGCAGGTAGATCAAGCCTGCCTTTTAGTTACACAAAGCAACAGGTTTTTATTATGCATCATTACAAATTTCTAGACACTGGCATCCTAACAACCAATGATGTCATCAGTTAATAAAGAGGATGTCTGTTGCCTCCGCAGCATCCTTGTTTGACCCGCCTGTGCCCCTCTCCCTCAGTACTGGGGTCACATTAGCTGACTGATAGAGAGAAATTGAGGGAGACGAGAAACATTGAAAAACTAGTTAGTACCAGTGTGCAAAAGTGTATTTGCATTGGAAGAATAAATCACCTTTAACATTGGGTGTCCTACGTGTGGATGTAGCTGCATTGTATAAAACTATTAGAATAGTCTTTTAAATTTTAGAATGGGGTGCCTCGAGATTATCCATAATTTTAAAGGGTGCGTTGAAATTTTCTATAATTTTAACCACTTTCCGACCGGCGCACGACGATGTACGTCCCTTTTTTGAAGAGGGATATCTCGGTAACGGCAGCAGCTGCTGCCACAACCGAGATATCCATCTCTTCAGGCGACGGTCGGCTGTCCGATAATGGTGGTCATCGCGGCGGATTCGCCGCGAGATCACCGTTATCGGCGGTGGGAGAGGTGCCCCCCCCTCCCGCCGCTCTCCCGCACCTTCCGCCGCTTACCAGAACCGCTGGCAGCGGCGGAGGCGATCGGGTCCTTTTCCCTGATGTGCATAGAGATGAGTGACGCTAAGATGGCCGCCACTCATCTCTATACCATAGGAGGGCGGAAGCGACGTCAAAAACTTCACTTCCGCCCATACCTCTTAAAGAGAAATTTACAAATGTCATTTTTTTAAATGACATTTTTTTTTTTTTTTTTTTTTTTAAATTGAAGTCCAAATATGAGATCTGAGGACTTTTTGACCCCAGGACCTGTCATGCTTTTTTCTATTACAAGGGATGTTTACATTCCTTGTAATAGGAATAAAAGTGAGCCAATAAATGTTTTTTTTAAAAACAGTGTAAAAATAAATAAAATCAAGAAAAATAAATAAGAAAAAAAAAAAAATTTTTTTTTTTAAAGCGCCCCGTCCCGACGAGCTTGTGCGCAGAAGCGAACGCATACGTGAGTAGCGCCCGCATATGAAAACGGTGGTCAAACCACACATGTGAGGTATCGCCGCGATCGGTAGAGCGAGAGCAATAAGTATAGCCATAGACCTCCTTTGTAACGCAAAATATGCAACCTGTAGAATTTTTTAAACGTCGCCTATGGAGATTTTTGAGGGTAAAAGTTTGATGCCATTCCACGAGCGGGCGCAATTTTGAAGCGTGACATGTTAGGTATCAATTTACTCGGCGTAACATTATCTTTCACAATATATAAAAAAATTGGACTAACTTTACTGTTGTCTTATTTTTTTATTCAAAAAAGTGATTTTTTTTCCAAAAAAAGTGCGCTTGTAAGACCGCTGCGCAAATACGGTGTGAAAAAAAGTATTGCAACGACCGCTATTTTATTCTCTAGGGTGTTAGAAAAAAAACAATATATAATGTTTGGGGGTTCTAAGTTTTTTTCTAGCAAAAAAAACTGTTTTAAACATGTAAACACCTAAAATCCAAAACGAGGCTGGTCTTAAAGTGGTTAAAGGGTGACTGAAAAAAGGTTGAGAAACACTGGCCCAGGCACAGGCTGTCTTTAAAGCCCCATACACACTATCAGATTATCTGCAGACTTTTGTCTTTAGATTTACCAAAACCATATAATATGAGGTCCAACCTTAACCACTTTAAGACCAGCCTCGTTTTGGATTTTAGGTGTTTATATGTTTAAAACAGTTTTTTTTGCTAGAAAAAAACTTAGAACCCCCAAAAACATGTAAACACCTAAAATCCAAAACGAGGCTGGTCTTAAAGTGGTTAAGACTGATTATCTGCAGACTTTTGTCTTTAGATTTACCAAAACCATATAATATGAGGTCCAACCTTAACCACTTTAAGACCAGCCTCGTTTTGGATTTTTGGTTTTTACATGTTTAAAACATTTTTTTTTGCTAGAAAAAAAAACTTAGAACCCCCAAAAACATGTAAACACCTAAAATCCAAAACGAGGCTGGTCTTAGAACCCCCAAAAACATGTAAACACCTAAAATCCAAAACGATTTTATCTGCAGACAAATCCAAAACGATATTATCTGCAGACTTTTGTCTTTAGATTTACCAAAACCATATAATATGAGGTCCAACCTTAACCACTTTAAGACCAGCCTCGTTTTGGATTTTAGGTGTTTACATGTTTAAAACAGTTTTTTTTGCTAGAAAAAAACTTAGAACCCCCAAAAACATGTAAACACCTAAAATCCAAAACGAGGCTGGTCTTAGAACCCCCAAAAACATCTAAACACCTAAAATCCAAAACGAGGCTGGTCTTAAAGTGGTTAAAGGGTGACTGAAAAAAGGTTGAGAAACACTGGCCCAGGCACAGGCTGTCTTTAAAGCCCCATACACACTATCAGATTATCTGCAGACTTTTGTCTTTAGATTTACCAAAACCATATAATATGAGGTCCAACCTTAACCACTTTAAGACCAGCCTCGTTTTGGATTTTAGGTGTTTACATGTTTTTAAAACAGTTTTTTTTGCTAGAAAAAAACTTAGAACCCCCAAACATTATATATTGTTTTTTTTCAAACACCCTAGAGAATAAAATGGCGGTCGTTGCAATACTTTTTTTCACACCGTATTTGCGCAGCGGTCTTGCAAGCGCACTTTTTTGGGAAAAAATTCACTTTTTTGAATAAAAAAATAAGACAACAGTAAAGTTAGTCCAATTTTTTTATATATTGTGAAAGATAATGTTACGCCGAGTAAATTGATACCTAACATGTCACGCTTCAAAATTGCGCCCGCTCGTGGAATGGCATCAAACTTTTACCCTCAAAAATCTCCATAGGCGACGTTTAAAAAATTCTACAGGTTGCATATTTTGCGTTACAGAGGAGGTCTATGGCTCTAATTATTGCTCTCGCTCTACCGATCGCGGCAATACCTCACATGTGTGGTTTGACCACCGTTTTCATATGTGGGCGCTACTCACGTATGCGTTCGCTTCTGCGCACAAGCTCGTCGGGACGGGGCGCTTTAAAAAATTTTTTTTTTTTGTTTTTCTTATTTATTTTTCTTGATTTTATTTATTTTTACACTGTTTTTTAAAAAAAAAAATTAATTGGCTCACTTTTATTCCTATTACAAGAAATGTAAACATTCCTTGTAATAGAAAAAAGCATGACAGGTCCTCTTAAATATGAGATCTGGGGTCAAAAAGTCCTCAGATCTCATATTTGGACTTCAATGAAAAAAAAAAAGAAAAAAAAAAAAAAATGTCATTTAAAAAAATGACATTTGAAAATTCCTCTTTAAGAGGTATGGGCGGAAGTGACGTTTTTGACGTCGCTTCCGCCCTCCTATGGTATAGAGATGAGTGGCGGCCATCTTATCGTCACTCATCTCTAGACACAGGAGGACAACGGACCCGATCGCCTCCGCCGCTGCCGACGGTTCCGGTAAGCGGCGGAAGGCGCGGGAGAGCGGCGGGAGGGGGGGGCACCTCTCCCGCCGCCGATAACGGTGATCTCGCGGCAAATCCGCCGCGATGACCACCATTATCGGACAGCCGACCGGCGCCTGAAGAGATGGATACCTCGGTTGTGGCAGCAGCTGCTGCCGTTACCGAGATATCCCTCTTCAAAAAATGGACGTATATAGTCGTGCGCCGGTCGGAAAGTGGTTAAGATTTTCAATTTGTATGCAATCAGGCAGGCCCTTGCACTACAGGGTTTTGGTAAATCTGAAGACAAAAGTCTGCAGATAATCTGATAGTGTGTATGGGGCTTTAGTTTGTCTCACTCCTAAATTATGCAATCTAAATGGCATGTGTCAACAGGTGTTTGTTAGCGTCTCTCCCCACACAAGACAATAGGAATGCAAAAACAGAAGCAGGTCAAATGCAAAGCTGAAGGAGCTCTGAAGAAGAAATGCACCTGACAATGAATTATACAGTAAATTACATGCCACAAACTGACATCAGAAGCTGAATTTGCCTACTGACACAGCCCCCAAGCATCAACATGAATGACAGTCCCAATATTAGCTGTCCAGTCTTTGAAGGTTTTAGACAATGATGTTAGCTAGTCAACACAGGCCTACATGCTCCCTTGGTAGTAATATAGACATTTTAGGGTACAGGTCAATTTTGCTATCAAGCTAAAGACTGTATAATCTACTGAGCATGTGAGTGCTCTTGTCATTTGCACTGTTAAGACATCCAACAATGAAGTGGCTTTGAAGAGGCATTTCCGATGTTTTATGCCCACTTTTTCGGTTTCTTCATGGTAACCTCCCTGTATTTTCTTCTGTCTTCCTGCTTCTCCTCCCAGCCAATCAGGTGGCGGGTCCTGAGACCCGATTTGCCAGGAGTCTTGGGACTCCCGACCAATCAGGTCTCAGGACCCACTACCTGTTCAGCAGGGAGGAGAAGCAACGCCTCTTCGGCGGGAGCCTGGAGCAAGGAGCAGCCTCCTAAGGTAAGGCTGAACTGATTGCCGCCTTCTTATCCGATCGCCACCTTTCCACACCCCCCTCCTGCAGGGGGGGGGGGTTGTGCCCCCCCCCCCAAATATTGAGCATCAGCCGCCACTGGGTAAGAGAGTTGTATCACTTTATACTGTCTGTGATTATTTAATGGATAAATTATATTACTTAATGATTGTAACATGTGTCATCTTTGGAAGCATCTGAATTGTTTTTGATGGCTTTCTGACCACAAGCCCAGTACCAGTTTTGTTGATGCACTGGTGGAGCACAGTGCATCAGACAAAACACTGTTTTCCTGCTCCACGATGAGAAGTTGAAAATGTTCACACCATGTCACCTACATGCCAGGTGCCTGCTTAGAGGAACAGGGCAAATATATGTACAACAAAGATGGTGACTGCATGACAGAGATCATGAAACCACTGCTACTACAAGTAAAAATATGCTAAGATAGATGACAGCTGAATGTACAAGACCTCCACTACATGAATGAAGGCAAAAGAAAAAAGCAATTGCAAGAACATACACACAAGGTAAACTAACACCTCACAATGACTTAACTATTTGTGAGGGACTTTGGCAAGCTCCCTGAAATTGGTAAATCGCAACAGATACAAACATATATACAGTTGAGAAATACATATTCTGGGGAGTTCAAAAAAACTATTACCACAGTTTTCTGGAGTAATTTCCATAAAAGCTACAATCACCTCATAAAAGCTATCTGCGCCTAATTTAGGCATACATCTGTGCCAGTGTTTGTTAACATTCACCAACACTGGTGACAAATTCAGGTACTGTAAGCTCTACTGTCACCACTACGGCAGCAATAGAGCTTTAAAGAATTAAGCCCAGTTCTCAGATTAGGAAACTGGCAGCAATCAAGTCCAACTCTGAATTGGCATACAGAGGTACAGTATTTAGAGCAGGGCGTGGCTGTACTGGGAAGTTGTCCTGCATGTGGCAGCTTCCAGAACAATACTCTGTCCCTGGCCCCATTTATCTGTCAGCCATGAGATTCTCCAGCCAAAAGCTAAATGTAAACAAAGGGGAAATGTCATTACAAAATATGGCAATGCACATATTTGGGAAATAACTTGTCAATGGGTGGGCGGAGCCTGATGGGGAACTTACAGTCTAGTTCCCTACTTTACAATTGATTGAAATCAATTTGACAAACCACTGTCAGGCAGAATTGATGGGGAACCAGTCTCTCAGACTAGTCTCTCACCCTTTATGAATTCCCCTGACAGTATGTGAATTGTCTTATCTTTGACTTGTTGCCTTTGAAAAAATCACTAGTAGCATGTAGTATCAAGTATTACCACATATAAGGAGACTTTTAGAGGAGAGAAGGGCTTACTTGTGGTGATTGCGAATAGCCAGTACATTGTGCTGTTTCTGAAGTGTTTGTAGATAACAGGCTTTGGAGGGAGACATCACACTACATTCCTGCTTCTTAAGGTGTTTGTGAACCCAAATATGTAAAGCACTGCCAGCCCCTCTATTATAGTTAGGCATAGCACATTGTATAGGTCTTTTACAGGGATACAGGAAGTGTCAGGATCAGCTGGGTTTTTTACCCTTTAGAGAGGGGCAGATTACACATCACAAGTACTGTGCTTTTTAATCTGCTTTAGGGGACCAGGATCTCTAATTCTTTTGGGGGGTTAACAAACACTTTAAGCCCAGTGTACACTTGCAGTTGGGGGGGGGGGGGGGGGTAAGTAAAAACAGGCGAGTAAGTGTGTTTTTACCTCCCCCTAAGCTACAAAGGCAGCCATATGGGGATATACACATGCTGTGGCTGCACTGCCTTGCATTGCAGTACGGTAAACATTATATCATCTGTTACCTTTGGTGAATGGGACTGTCCCGCAATCATGTAGTGTGGGCTTCTAGGGTTTAAAACAGGCATTGAGTTGATATAACGCCTCCTCCACACCTGTCAAATGTCCTCTGGAAAGCGTCACGCCACAGATCACTTTTAAGAGGGCACCACTGGTGTAAAGGAGCCCTTACAGCACTGAAGCCTGGTAAATTAAAGTTTGGGTGTGTTTTCTGGTCACCTAGCCACTCTGTTTTTTTTGTTTTTTTTTAAATCTAGCTAGAGTCTCAAACAGCTTGTTGAAAAAAAAAAAGAAAAGAACAACAGGTGTGCTGCTGTGACAGGTGTTCTATGGTGGGTGGGTGTTGGAGCCAACTGTGAGACAAACTCCACACAAAACAGAACAAATTGGCCCCATGTAGGCTTGTAGCCAGGAGACAGAATCTTTGTGTTCCATTTTATAAACTGCTTGTAATAGAAGGCTTTCTGTTTTATTCAATAATCTGTTTCAAGAAACAACATGGTGAGTTCATCACATAAAGTGACATTAGTCATGTGGACTGTTTGCAGGGATTATTGCGAATCAATGAAAAACCTTGCAAGAGTCATTATATTGACAATAAAGACAATTATTTAGCCTGACATAATCCTACCTCTTTACATTAGGTTATATGAAACAAAAATCCTAACGTTACTTTGGGAAAAAAGCAGTCCTCTCTGTAAACTTCAATGTAGAGTTTTATATGTAGATGATCTGTTGAAACTGACACATGCATTCCAGTCATTACCTATTTCATGATTGCAAAGTGGGCGAGTCTGCCTGGCAGAATGACCAATCTCAGAGTTGTTATAAGAGAAGAACTTCTGGAAAAAATAGGAGATCAGTCTAATGAGCAGGAATTTCAGTTTCTGGTGGTGAAGGGTGTACGCAACAAACTAGTATAGGCCTAATTCAAAGACGCAACATTTTCCTGGCTCTTTTGGAAAACCAGTGTCATGCTCTCCCGTTTCATGCTCCAGTACTTCCTCCTTGTATGAGGCTGCTGGCCTGCAGTCAATCAGAAACTGCTGGTGCCTCAGCGAATCCGTGCCAGGCTCTGTCTTATGTGTTGCTTGGTTTTCTAGCAACGCGTCTCGACACTAGCTGCCAAGCCCCCTTATCCTTCCTAGTGACTTCCCAGATAGCATGCAATTGAGCTGCAAGTTTGAAAATTACTTGCTAAGCTAATGCTAGACTTACCAGGCTTCATAGGTTTGTTGCACAATGCAATAAATAATATACTTTATGTACTATATATTTTTTTTATTGCAATTTTTTTTCCAGTTTGGATGAGGGATAACTAAAAAAAAAATAGTGAAAACAAAACTAGTGTTTCTGTTGATACAAAGTATTTACGGTATTTTATTCTGATACTTGTCCCATTTATCCCAATGATGAAATTATGTTGCAACCCTTGATGACATTATTTGTAAATAAAAGTATTTTTAAAAGTTGTCATAATTAAAAAAAAAAAAAAACACTATAAATAGTAAAAAAACGAAAAAAAAAAGTTAATGAGAAAAAAAAAAGGTAATTTGGGGTAGATAGCAAAGAGACTTTCATAAAACCAAAGATATTATATTTGTTGTTATTTTTATTATTATTGCTATTTTTACGCCATTCGTTCCTGCAGCAATGTTAAAAACATATTATAAAATAAGCTTATAATCAGTATAATAAGATTACAAAAATATACATTTTATAAAACTTATAATGTTATTCTGAATGATCACTGAGTGACTATTACAACAAGAGCAGCTTGTATGGGTCCTAGCTTGTCAAATTGAAACTATTAGGACGTTGATGCTACTAATACAATACTACTACTACGATACTGGAACTTATTATTATTATCATTATACATTATTTATATAGCGCCAACAGTTTGCGCAGCGCTTTACAACATGGGGGCAGACAGTACAGTTACAATACAATTCAATGCAAGAGGGATCGAGGGCCCTGCTCGTTAGAGCTTACAATCTAGAAGGAACGGCCAAGTGGAACAAAAGGTAATAGCTGTGGGGGGTGATCAGATGAAGAACTTGAAAATACAGTCGTTAGGTCTGGGTAGGATAGGCTTCTCTGAAGAGGAGGGTTTTCAGGGATTGTCTAAAAGCTAATAGAGTAGACGATAATCTGACAGATTGGGGTAAGGAGTTCCATAGGATTGGAGAGGCTCTGGAAAAGTCCTGGAGGCGAGCATGGGAGGAGGTGAAGAGGGAGCTAGAGAGCAGGAGGTCTTGAGAAGAACGAAGAGAGCGATTCAGTTGGCATTTTGAGACTAGGTCAGTGATGTAGCTGGGGTAGAGTTGTGGATGGCTTTGTAAGTAGTTGTTAGTATTTTGAATTTAATTTGTTGGGTGAGTGGAAGCCAGTGGAGGGATTGACAGAGGAGTAGCAGACACAGAGCGATTGGTAAGGTGGATGAATCTAGCAGCAGCATTCATGATGGATTGAAGGGGGGGTAGACTATGTAGAGTTAAGCCAATGAAGAGGTAGTTGCAGTAGTAGAGGTGTGAGATGACCATGGAGTGAATTAAGAGCTTTGTTGTGTCATTGGTTAGAAAGGGACATATTTTGGAAATGTTGCGGAGGTTGAGGTGGCAAGATTTGGACATGGATTGGACGTGTGGCTTAAAGGAGAGTTCAGAGTCGAGGACTACACCTAGAACCTAGGCATGTGGAGATGGGTTTATAGTTGTGCCATGGATTTTGACAGAGAGATTAGGGGAAGGAAAAATTATAAATTTGGTTTTGGATAGATTAAGTTTGAGGAAGTGGTGTGACATCCAGACTAAAATAATCTGGTAGTAAATTAGTGATACATGAGGAGACTGAAGGAGTGAGCTGGGGGGTAGAGAAATAGATTTGGGTGTCATCAGCATAGAGGTGGTATTGGAAGCCATGGGAGGGTATCAGCTGACCCAGAGAGGATGTGTAGATTGAAAATATGAGAGGTCCAAGCACAGAACCTTGAGGGACCCCAACAGTGAAAGGAAGAGGAGAGGAGGAAGTAGAATTGTAAGTAACGCTAAAGGTGCTGTTGCATAAGTAGGAAGAGAACCAGCGTATAGTCACGGAGACCAAAGGCGTGAAGTTTTTTGAGGAGGAGGGGGTGGTCACCCGTATCAAAAGCAGCAAATTGGTCCAGGAGTAGGAGTACAGAATAATGTCCATTGGTTTTGGCCATTAGTAGATTGTTTGTTAGTTTTAGGAGAGCAGTTTCTGTGGAGTGTTGAGGACGAAATCTAGACTGAAGGGGATCAAGAAGGCTATTATCAGTAAGGTGGTCACTCAGTCTGTTGTAGAGCAGACATTCAAGGATTGGTTTGGATAAAAAGGGGAGAAAGGCGATGGGGTGTAGGTTGTTAGGATTGGATGGGTCCAGTGAGGGCTTTTTAAGTATGGATATCACAAAAGAAGGGATAGGGAACCAACTAAATAAGGGTACATACAAGTACCACCAGGTTATTATCCACACACTCAAATTGAGTGGGACTTAGTGGCCAAAAAAGAACATATGAAAATATGCACCAATAACATAAAAAATAGAAAGAAAATCCTACACCTAACATCATATAGACAAAGTTTTCTAGGGACAAAGACAAAAACACATAAAAACATATAAACAGAGCGTATAACACCACCCAAGCATACAGGTATACCAATGGAGCACTATAAATCGGTGCAATTAGGGGTAACTGCATCACCAGCCAGGCAGTTCTCTCAATGGTGATATAAAAAACACCAATCCGTGGCTGAAGGAAAACCTGCTATGGTGGAACAATCCTGGGGCTAGGGGGAGGGCAAGGAACAGGGGTGAACAGCAGCATGTCCACAAACACTGTGAAATCCAATGAACTAGGAGTAACCTAAAACCAGACAAAATTGATATAACCTGTTAGTAATTACTTTGGGAGGCATATATATGGATAGCCGCTCCCAGATGGCTGCATAGTGATCAACATTGAAAAGATTCAACAGTTCAACAGGCAGAGGTATTGTGTAAATTTAGGACTCACAGTCAGCAGAGGATTGTGAAGGCAGCGCTGTGCAGTACAGCTGAAACAGCTGATCGAAGCACCCGTAATCTCTCCTCATGGCTAAGTGGCCAACCATATACCTCCAGGGGGGATTAATCACGGAGTGTAGGGAACTGAGAGATGTTGCTGGGATGGCTGACTGGCTGCCACTGCTACATAATAGCACGACTTCTGTATCCCTCTGTTCCTGGAGCGCGGTCCGCGCCACACACTAGCGTGAGGCAATCGGTGATGTTGGCTGATGCCTGGAATGGTGTCTAATGCTCAAAGGAGTGATGTCAATGCATTTCACTGGGAAGCCCCATCTTCCTAAGGTATAGAATTTTTGCCACCTTTATGTCATATGTCATTGATTTTTCAAAAAATGTATTTGATATTAAAACACATTATAATTTTCCAGTTATTATTTCCCTGGGCTCTCTCTGTGTGGCACTTGGCACTGTGCCCTCTCATTGGTAGAGTTCATATTTTCATATGCTGGCTGACAAGTGTCTGTTTTATAGAGTTTGGGAAGATGCCAGAAGAGAGGGAGAGATTGAAGATGTGGGTTAGAGAGTGTAGAATAGAGCCAGAGGGTGAACATAGCATTTGCAAGGGAACAGGATCCAGAGGGCAGGTGGTAAGAAGGATGTTAGAAAGTAGTTTAGCAACCTTGTCTATAGTGGTGGGGTTGAAAGAGGGAAGTAATGATTGTACCTGTGGGCATGAAGTGTAAAGCATGGAGGGTATCTGAACAGCTTGGCAGTGAGGAGGCAGGAATTGTATTTTTGGAGGGCAGATTTATACTGGTTGAAATCTTTCTGATACTTCATTTCACGCCACAGGCGCTCAAGAGCACGGCTGTGTTTTTTCAGACTTCTGGTGTCATCTGTTTGCCAAGGTTGAAGGGGACAGGGCCTGATTCTGTGTGTAGTGAGGGGGGCCAGTGTGTCCAGTGAGGCTAGAAGTGACGCGTTGTAGACAGAAGTGGCTAGGTCGGTGCAGGACAGGGGTGCGATTTTGTCATAGAGGTGGTCAGTAGCAGAATAGAGAAGAGAAGGGTTGAGACTGGGTAGCTTTCTACGGGTAACTGTTAGGCAGTTGGAGGGAGAGGAGGTGGAGGAGAGGGAAAGAGTGAAACTAATAAGGTAGTGATCAGAGAGAGGGTAAGGATAGTTGGAGAGGTTGCACGGAGTGCATAGGTGGGAGAAAACAAGGTCAAGGGTATTGCCTTCAGAGTGAGTACAAGCATGTATCCATTGCTTCAAGTCAAGGGAGGAGGTTAGACTGAGAAGTTTGGATATAGCAGGAGTGTTAGTATTAGTAGGGATGTTAAAGTCTCAGAGAATGATAGTGGGGATTTCAGAAGAGAGAAAGTAGGGTAGCCAGTTAGAGAAGTCATCAAGAAATGTTAAAACTGGTCAAGGGGGCCGGTAGATCAAAGCTATCCTTAGAGAAACTGGGGAGAAAAGAGGAATGCAGTGTGCCTCAAAGAGAGTGACAGGGAGGGAAGTGGGTGAAGTACCCGAAAGGTGCTATGTGGGGCTAAAAGGATTCCAACACCCCCTCCTTTGCGTCCACTGGGTCTGGGGGAGTGAGTCCAAAGAAGACCACCGTGGGATAGTGCAGCAGAAGACGCAGGTTGGATTCATGCAGACAGGTTTCTTAGTGCAATAAATCATATAAACATGTTGGGGTCTTAGATGAAATAATTTAGGATGTTTATACAATGTAGTCCGCAAGTAGATTTTTATTGTATAGTGTGTATATATATATTATTATTGTACAGGATTTATATACTGCCAACAGTTTGCGCAGCGCCTTACAATGTTAATGCAAACAGAACAAATTACATAGTTACAATACAATTTAATACAGGAGTAATCAGAGGGCCCTGCTCCTTAGAGCTTACAATCTAGAAGGGAGGGTCAAGTGATACAAAAGGTAATAACCATGGAAGATGAGCTATAAATATATTATTAGCAAAAGCAGTTTATAACCACTATCCTTATCGTCCCACTGGGAAAGGATGAACCAGGGAGGGGAAGCCAGCTTGCAAATCCATTATGATTGTGAGCTTATAGAGGAGGCAAATTTCTTATAGCTAATAAACCGCTGTCCTGAAGGTCAAGCCAGTATGATGATGTGCCAGATATGTTCAGATTTGCAAAAGTTTTTTCTTAGGTCACACGAGAAAATGGAACACAAAAGCTTTCAGTACCGTAGGCTATATATACACATAGTGGCAGGTGGCAGTGTGCATGTGGCCCTTACATTAAAAATAAATAAGTAAACTCTGGGCCAGCCATGTGCCTGGCCTCTAATTTACATTTTAAAGGGCTATTGATAACTGCAGTAATGTATGCTGTCTTTCAAACTATCCCTGTTGTAGAACAGATATCAGACCCCTGCAGATAAGCAGTGGTTTATTTTACCTGTTTTATTTCCTTTTGTCCCCAGAGAGCCCCCCCCCCCCCAACTTACACCAGGGTCCCCAGAGCTACTCCTCCTCTAGCATTAAATATAAGCCTCCTAAAGTTTCTTACCTTCTTTAAATGTACAAGGTGTGAAAGGGGAGGTGGGGCACTGGCAGCAGCCAGGTCTAAATGAGAAGGTCCCACACTGGGAGGGAGTGGAGTTAGACAAACTGTGGTTGGTTGGTTGATAGCAACCAACTACTGAGGAGACAGTGAGCTGGGAGGTGTGGCAGCAGCCAGCCCAGGACAGGACTGAAAGCCAGGAAAGTTACTCTCTCCGCTGAATGCCAGGGGCGGAGTCACGTGGTTGGTTGCTAGACGCTGGGTGGTCCTAGAAACCAACCACCGCTGGAATGTTAGTCAGTGGCGAGCAGGGACAAAGACTGCCATGGCCGGATTACGGCACCACTGCACCTGGTAAGAGACCAGGGGCAGATCCAGAGTCTAGTCTCGGGAGGGGGACTGACCAATCATGACAGAATCTATGTGGCATAAAACCCCTATATGTTTTCCATTCTCTGTATTGTGCATATTAAATCTCTCAATGTATGCTACATTTTTACTCAATTTTTACTACCTTGATTGTGAAAAAAAAAAATAATAATAATCTTTGATAATGACATTGCTAACAACTGGCTAAAATTCAAAAGAGAATGGGACATGTACAGCAAAGCAGGACTCTCAGATAAGTCAAAAAAGGTACAAGCTTACACTCTTCTCAATTTTGCTGGTTCAGATGCACTAGATAAATATGAGTTATTTCATTTTCAAGATAATGAGGACAGAGAGGACTCTGATGTCCTAATCAAGAAATTTGATGAGATATGCCTACCACAATGTAATATGATAATAGACAGAAATGCATTTAACATGATGGCTCAGAATCCTGATGAAGGAATACAATCCTATGCAGCCACACTGAGACTGCTGGCTTAAAAAATACATTTTGGTGCACTAACAGATGAACTGATATGTGACAAGATTGTATGTGGGATCTACAATGATGCAGTTCGTGTTCAGTTGTTCAGGGAGAAATATTTAACACTGGAAACAGCAATCAGAATTAGTATGTTTTTGAACATTCTGAAAGGGCCACTAAGGAACTAAAAAGAGAGGCAGAAGTGTTTGTTGTGCAACAGAATAAAAGGCAATGCAGCTTTTAACAAAAGGTGTAAGTCATGCAACAAATGGAATCATTTTACAAAATGTTGTAGGTCCAAGTCTTAAAATAGAGGTGCATGGATGACACCATCTGGAAAGTGGAAAGTGATGATCACCAAGTTGTTTTCATTGGGAAAGTGTGGACCTTATTGCAAATAAGGGAGAAATATTCACCACCCTCTCAACAGCATGCAACAAACATGTCAAGTTGAAAATTTACACTGGTGCCAAATGCAATGTCATGTCCTTATTAGGGATGAGCCGAACACCCCCCTGTTCGGTTCGCACCAGAACTTGCGAACGGACTGTTCGCACGAACATTAGAAGCCTATTAAATACAATGGACGTGAACGTTCGAAATCGAAAGTGCTAATTATAATGCCTAATATGCATGTTATTGTCCTAAAAAGGGTTTAGGGACCCAGATCCTGCCCCAGGGGACATGTATCAATTCAAAAAAAAGTTTTAAAAACTGAAGTTTTTTCGGGAGCAGTCATTTTAATGATGCATAAAGTGAAAATGCCGATGCCTGTGTTGCACAACTGAACTACAGAACAACACCAGCAATGAGGGGTAATGTCAGGTGTATACTGTGCAGGAGGCACAGTACACCCACTGAATATTCTACAGATGCCTGTGTTGCACAACTGAACTACAGAACAACACCAGCAATGAGGGGTAGCTTCAGGTGTATACTGTGCAGGAGGCACACTACACCCACTGAATATTCTGCAGATTCTTGCATCCTGCCTGTGGCCAAATATGGCTCTCCCCGCTGCCGGCGCTGTGACTGGCCAAGCATGCGGGGTCACAGTGCATGCTTGGCCAATCATGAGCCAGCATTGCACTGCGATGGCGCAGTGCATCGTGGGGCCGTTCGTGTCACACGAATTTGGTGCGAATGGCCCACAAAGTTCAGGCTTTGACGAACGAGCGAACGGCCGATGTTCGATTCAAACATGAGTTCGAATCGAACACCAAGCTCATCCCTAGTCCTTATCCACATTGCATAACATTGACCCCAAAGCTGAAATTGATCAGTCAAAAAAAAGTAAACCTGTTAGCTCATGGCGGTCAAACAATTCAGACACTGGGCACTTCTACCTTGGATCTATCAGGGGACAAGCTGCTATTCCAATGTTAAGAGCCTGCTAGGCATACCAGACAGCATGCGCTTAAATATAATACAACTCAGTCCAGAAGTACATGCAGTACAACAGCAGGCTCCTAAGATGACTGCTTATGAGGACTTATTTCGAACTGACACTGTTGGTAAGCTTCCAGTCATGTATCACATGCGCTTAGATGAAACAGTACAGCCTACCCTGTGTGCCCCTTTGAAGGATCCCACTAGCTATAAAAGACAAAGTCTTGCAAGAGTTGGAAAGGATAACTAGACTGGGCATGATTGCACCAGTGCAGGAGGCTACCCCCTGGGTGTCTGCCATGGCAGCAGTAGTTAAGAAAGATGGCACTGTATGCATATGCATTAATCCTGTGCACCTCAATAAAGCTCTCCTGAGGCCTTATCACCCATTAAAAACCGTAGAGCAAGTGATTGCTGACTAGCCACAGGCTAAGGTCTTCAGCATTCTAGATGCAAAATGGGGATTCTGTCAAATCCCTCTAGATGAGGAATCATCATTACTCAACATTTATGACCCCATATGGGAGATACAAATGCTTACATATGCCATATGGAATTTCAACAGCTCTTTGCTGGACAGCCATGTGAAATAGTCATGGATGATATCTTGATTTGTGTATCCTCCGTTGAAGAACATGACAAACAACTTAAATGCATACTAGACCATGTCAGAGCCATCAATATGCAGCTCAACCCTAACAAATGTTGCTTCAGGGTCATATGTTGCACACCTTCTCCTGCTCTAGAGGACAAACATGGATTGCAAAGGTTTCTTGGCATGACATATTATCCCTCAAAGTTCATTCATTTCACTACAGTGAGATAACATCTCCACTACGCCAGATTCTGTGCCAAGGTGCCTACTGGTGTTGTACTGATCAACAGGCTGTTGGTGTGGATACATTGAAAGCACAATTAACTAGTCCACCTGTCCCACAGTATTTTGATGTGCATAAACCAGTGGTATTGTCTGCTGATGCTTCCCAGCATGGTCTTGGTGCAGTCTGTCTTCAAGAGGGGAGGCCTGTGGCTTTTGCATCAAGAGCCCTCACTGAGATTGAAGCATGCTATGCACAAATTGAGAAGGAATTATTGGGACTAGTATTTGCCTGTGTAAAATTCAATGATTATATCTATGGTGCCATGTGACTGTGGAGACGGATCATCAGCCACTCATAAGCATACTGAGAAACCCCCTGCACACAGCATCTGCGCGCATCCAGCGAATGATGTTTAAGGCTTCAACGCTACCACCTGAATGTAGTCTATAAACGAGGCAGTGAACCGTTTTTTGCGGATTGCTCTTTCACGTGCATACCTCCGCTCTTCTGATAACTCTGGCGCTATTGAGGATTATGATGTGTTGGCTCTGGATGGGGTGTTGTCATCCAGAAGGATTCAGGAACTAAAGCAAGAAACACAGGCAGATGCCACCGGTCGGCGCCTCATGGACATCATTTTCAATGGGTGGCCTGGCTCCTTTAAGGAAAACCCACATGATATCCAACCGTTTTGACGTCACTTCCGCCTTGCAATGATATGGAGACCGGTGAGGGCCCTGATCGCCTCCGCCAC